>CM064508.1:16477215-16498249 GCA_032716605.1 Paralithodes platypus
GTTAGGATAACTTCTTTGGATTTATGCTCAAATGACCTGCCTATAAAGCCAATTATTTTGTTTGCCTTCTTAACAACTTCTGAACATTGTTGACTTGGTTTTAGGTTACTCGATATTGTTACTCCCAGATCGGTTTCTCTGTTTACATTCTTAAGCTGAGTGCCATTCATCGAATAGTTTGCTTTCTCATTTAGGTATCCGATATGTAGTACTTTACATTTATCCGCATTGAAACTCATTTGCCAAATTTGGGCCCAACATGACAATTTATCTAGATTGTGTTGCATATCGTCAACTTGTTCTTTTGAGAGTACGCTATTTGCAATTTTTGTATCGTCATCAAATTTTGAGATTGTACAGGTGAGACCCTCGTCTATGTCGTTGATGTAAATTAGAAAGAGAATTGGTCCTAGTACCGATCCCTGGAGTACCCCGCTACTTACATTGGTCCATTTAGATGCCTTACCGTTTATGACTACTCTTTGCTTTCTGTCGCTGAGCCAATTTTCTATCCATTTCAACACACAGTCTTGTATTCCATGCGCTTTTAGATTTAGCAGTAAACGTTTGTGATGAACTTTGTCAAAGGCCTTTTGAAAATCAAGGTATATAATATCTACAGCTTTACTCTCATCGTAGAGGTTGAGGATATCGTGGAAGAAGTCTAAGAGGTTTGTTAAACAGGAACGTTTTTTACGAAAGCCGTGTTGACTATCTTTAAGTAAGTTATTTGCCTCTAAGTGATTTACGAGTCTGTCTCTTATGACCGTTTCTAGCATTTTACATACAATTGAGGTTAAGCTAATTGGACGATAGTTACTGGGTAGGGATTTGCTGCCTTTTTTTAATATCGGTGTTACGTTGGCTAACTTCCACTGATCAGGCATAGTCCCAGACTGCAAGGATTCATTGATAAACAATGTCAGTGGTTTGGAGAGCTCATCCTTAGCTTCCTTTAGAACTCTAGGCGAGATTGTATCAGGTCCAGGCGTTTTATTTACCTTGAGTTTATCTAAACAATTCAATACTTCTCTCTCTGTAACGGTGATATTGCTTAGAACATCTGAATTATCAATCTGAATCGGCGATGGTGTAGGGATATCACTGAGGTCTTCGGTTGTAAAAACTGATGCAAAGAAGGCATTGAGGGCATTACTCATTTGTACTTCGTCTTTGGTGTATTCTCCATTTTCATCGACTAACGGTCCAACAGTTGAAGTAACTACTTTTTTCTTTCTGATATAACTATAGAATTCTTTCGGGTTTGTTTTACTTTGATTCGCAACATGTAACTCCAGGGTCTTTTTACTTTGCTTAATTAACTTTTTGGCTTTGCGTCGTAGCTCTACAAATTTCACCCGTTCTTCTTCATTTTGTGAGGATTTTAATCTATCATTAGCAAAATTTTTAGCAAGCAGACAGTCTGAAAATATCTTTATTCCACCATTTGGGCTTATCATTATGGCCTGGACGCCGTATTTTCGATGGTATGCAGTCTTGCACTGCCTTAAGGTAAGTGGTTGTGAAACACTCCCAAGATGTATTTATGTCGTTATTGTTAGTCCGAAAGCTCCAGTCAGTTTCTTTAAGCTTTGATTTAAGTTTATGAAAATTTGCTTTCTTGAAATTAGGGACTTTCTCAATGCTGCTATTTGATTTGTTACTAGTAACTTTAAAGTGAAAGTTATCGTACGATGGTCGCTGTTACTGAATTCATCACCAACATTCAAATTCTCTATTAATTCTTCTTTTGTTGCGAGTACAAGGTCAAGCACATTATTACCACGGGTCGGAGATTGTACAAATTGAAAAAGTGAACTCTCTTGTAAGTTAGCATAGAGGTCGTGTCCAGAGTGTGAAGTAAGAATATCGCCCCATTTAGTCACGGGTAAGTTGAAATCGCCAAGAATTACGGTATCTTGTATGTTAGTTATTTCTGCAATTTGTTCATAAATTTCACTGTCAGAGAGAGAGAGAGAGAGAGAGAGAGAGAGAGAGAGAGAGAGAGAATAAACGAAATAGGGAAGTAAATGGAATAACACAATCGAAAGAAATAAGCTAAACAAAAATATTTTGATGGATTAGAGAAATAGGTAATAAGTAATATGTGTGTGTGTGTGTGTGTGTGTGTGTGTGTGTGTGTGAAATTGACTACACTTACCGAACAGACCTTAAACTCTCGATGAAGGAGTCAGGATTTACATTACCTGAAAATGAAAAAGAAAAGACAAAATTAATCAGTTATTTTTCCATAAAACTTAGCATAATTTCAGTAGCGCACACACACACGCACACACGCACACACGTACACACACACACACACCAGTAAACAAAATTATGAGTATATTTAAAAAAACAAAAATGTACTAGTGATAATTGTGATACGAGGTAAATTTTAACAGATTTGTTATATTCTGGGTAGGTTGTACTACAATCTTCTTTCTACGACCGTCGTACCCTAACAGCTGATATCGTAATTTCTGTACAGTCGTATCAGGAGTCGTGTCGTAACTCCATGTATACAAATTGAAATATCTGGCTATAGTCCATTTCTTTTCAGCTGACGATAAATTGAATCGATTAGCGGCGTATTTTTGTAATTTATGAGGAAGCGGCCTTCGGCCGGGAAATTTTTCTATCGAAAAATGTACAAATTTATTTTAAAGGAGGGTCTGGAGGGCCTGATGGATTTCTAGGGAGAAAACTAATAAAAAAAAAAAAAAAAAAAAACATAAATGTGCCAATATAAACGTCACATCTCCCCTTAACAATCTGGCTACCTCTGGTTGTATCCATTCGGCCCCATTCAACCTACTGTTTTAATACGTGTATCCTCATCCAGGTGTAAATTTATACCTAGCGAGCGATAGCGAGCCACCATGTTTTGGATAATGTGTTAGACAGCTGGCTAAGTCAGTACATTTTTCGATAGAAAAATGTCCCCGGCGAAGCCGGATTTCTCCATAAAATGTTGGCTCGCTATCGCTTGGCTGGCAAAAATAGATACCTGAATGGGGATAATTGTCTTAAAACAGTAGGCTAAATGGGACCGAATGGATACAACCAAGAAAGAGAAAAAATCAGGTTACTCCCCATAAGCCCTCATAAAATTCACCTTTCCTATCAAGACTATAATTTTCTCTCCGTAATATTCTCTAAGCATATCTGCGCTCCAATATCATCATCATTTATATACACACACACCACTCTCTTTCTCTCTCTCTCTCACACCACTTATATCATGTTTATGCCTATAATCATAATTTAATTTCCAAACTGCATGTCTCTCTCTCTCTCTCTCTCTCTCTCTCTCTCCTCTCTCTCTCTCTCTCTCTATCTCTCTCTCTCTCTCTCTCTCTCTCTCTCTAAATTTAAATTATTCCTATGCCCTGTTCTGTAGCTGTCGAGAAATGATTAAATAGACGATTGTATTCAGTTTAAATAAGGGTTAAGGGAATATTTTTTTCTGGTCCCCCATCCCCCTTTTCCCTCTTGCTTAGCCCCAGTAGATTTGAAATTTTATGACGTTCAGCCTCATTTGTTGAGCTATTTTTAGATTTTCACCCCATTTTTTTGTCAATCCTAAGACCTTCCGTACAATTCAGGAAGGGTATTTTTTCTACTGAAAAATGCATAAATTATTCTCGAAGAGAGATCTCGGGGGAATGTTTTGAAAGTTCTATGGAGGTATAAGGAGGAAACTAACGGACTAACTAAATAGATAGAAATAATCTCCTCCTAACTATCATTGTACCGGCGACGTCTTTTTTAATATCATTCTAGCCATATTTAGACGATTTTGTGCAGTTTAAGAAGGACCTGTTGTAGTAAAAGGGGTTAAGTGAGATTGTTCAAAACCTGTTAATTGCTGGAGCATTTTAAGCTGAATAAAATCGTCTAATAATAATAATGTTCAGGTTACTTTTATTAGCGACATTTCTGTCTAGCCCTCGCTCCGAGATTCAATAGCGCTCGACCAAAGTTTATTACCAGACACTATTTCCCATTTCCTTGCTCAAACGAAACGGTACCGGCTACCAGTGTATGCGAAAAACCTTCATGCCTGAGCGTGGGATTGAACTCTGAGTCATCCGGGGTGGGAGGTCAAGACGTTCTCCACTACACTACCGAGCCAGTAGTAGCCAGAATAATGTTAATAGGACGGCACCGGTAATGAAAGAGGTAATTGAGATCAAATTACCCCTTCGATGCCTTGAGGAAGATGGAGAATAAGGGGATGGATTACGTTAATTTGTCATAGGATATTTTAGTCTGAATAAACATAACCTAAATTAAGCTAATGATAGGATGTTTTATGATGAGGGTTATTAGTTTGTGATGTGTGAGTGAGTGAGTGGAGTGAGTGAGTGCGAGAGAGAAAGAGATAGATTAGATAGATAGATAGATAGAGATAGATAGAGATAGATAGATAGATAGATAGATATAGTTAGAGATAAAGAGAGAGAGAGAGAGAGAGAGAGAGAGAGAGAGAGAGAGAGAGAGAGAGAGAGGAGACCCGGTTCTAGAGATAGATAATATATTACAAACTAAGCTAATGAGACACTGCCATTATACTTAAGGATATTCGATATCATTCTATCCTCGTTATCCCTTTGAAGATTATGGCGCATTTTGATATTCCATTCTGGCTATCATTACACGATTTTATACAGTTTTGGAAGGAGCTGAGGGAATGATAAGGGTAAAGAATATCTCAATTAACCCTCTGAGTTCCATATACCCTTCCTAATCTGAATACAATGTATAATAACAGCCAGGAAAACTGAAATTAATGTGTAATCGATTTTGAAAGGTTTAACAAAAGACATCTAGTGTATGATGATAGCCTGAAAATTGTAATATATAATTAAACATTAATTATTATGGACAATTTAATTACCCATTTCATACCCCAATATTTTTAGTGTAAATAAAAAATATTAAATATAATATGGTTTTGTCTATTAACCCTTAGAAGATACGATGGCGCAATTATTGTTTTATAGGCTATCATTAGACGATTTTATTCAGATTAGTAAGGGTATATGGAAGTCAGAGGCTCAATCGAGATAGGCTCTATACCCTTCTTATTCCCACAGATCCTTCCTAAATAGTATACAATCATCAATGATAGCCAGAATACTGTCGTCATAATCTTCAAAGGGTTAATGAAAATATGTTAAGTAGAAGCAAATACACTACAATACAAATTAGTCATTGCCCCCACTGTAAATACCATGGATATGAAAAGGTACCGTAATTAATATGACAATATACCTCACGAAGATATACTGTATATAATTGGTAGTAATAAACTCACCAAATAAAAGGATGGACTGGCAAATACCAATAAAAATATGAAATAATATCATAGAAGATTAAACAGTTTTGTTTAACAGTGCAGTACACACACACACAACCACACACACACACACACACACACACACACCACACACACACACACCACACACACACACACGCACACCACACACACGCACACACAATTGCACGAATACACACACACACCACAAAACAACAAACACATTTAATAACCCTCACATAAAAGAAAAATATTATATGAACATATTTTGCTTTAGTGGCTTCATATTATAAAGCTATATACTGTATTTATAAGTGGTGTTCCTACATTCATACGCTCTGGGAATATTGCATGATTTATGGAGTTTGATTGTAAGTGAAGTGAAAGGTAGTATCTCACTCTAACTCTCAATCTCTGCCTGCATATATATATATATAGTATAACTCGCTAGGAATAAAACATTGGCATAGCGATTTTACTATATATAAATAAGTAAATAAATAAACAAAATAAATTAAACGCCTCCCCTTAAAGGCTATTAAAGTAACTAGCATGCTTGGGCGATAGCGTAGACAGACAGACACAGCCAGACAGACAGACAAGACAGACAGACAAGACAGACAGACACAGACAAGACAGACAGACAGACAATACAGACAGAGACACAGACAACAGACAGACACACAGACACACACACACACACACACACACACACACACTGCAGAGACGGGGCCATGCACACACATGCAAAGCGCATTCACAAACACACACGCAAAAACTTGAACATTCTTACCACCACACACACACGCAGACACACAAACACGCAGACACACACATCACTTCCCCACAACATTGGAAGATTAGTCATTCTTACACACCCACACAACACCGCAGACACACAAACAGGCAGACACACACACACACACACACATTTAAGATTATCGCGATCATACAAAAAACAGACAGCCAGGTGGCAAAATAAAACTGACGCGCGGCCCGACGCACACACGCACGCCACGCAACACCACACACCACAAAACACTTTAAAACTCTATATACATTCCAAACTAAACAAACTCAGTCCTTGCAATGTTTTGAAAGCGTCCTTGCCTAAATCGTCCTCACTATCAATTAATTCAACCCACATAAAAACAAACCTAGCGGGGCACACACAAAACACTTCACACACACGCACATAATAGGCACAGCAACACACACAATAAAATAGCCACACATACGCACACAAATAGACACATACCCATACCTGTACAGGTTTTAACATGAACAAATATAACGAGCTATAATATTTCTAACGAGTATCACACACCACCACACACACACCGGTAAAACACACACACACACACAACAACACCACAATCACACACACAGCCCACAAACACACAGTTACTCTGGTAAGTTACTCCATACCCAATGATCCTTATATACCTTTGTCAAACCCTTTATCATATCTTTACTTTTTGACAATGTACCTAGTCAGAACATCATTTCATAATGTTTTAATGTGCATGCGGAAAATCTAATCGAAAACAGATTAATCTCTTGCGGAACCAATCGAGAAGGAAACATATATATTTTTTAAAGAGATTTTGTTTTCCTCGCTTTCATCTAGTTTCAATATTGATGCTTTCAGACTTGCTCCCATTAAGGGGGGGGTCCCCCGTCTTGTTTTACTCTTTTCTCGTCCCTTTTTGCTCTATTCTCCCCTGGCGTTGTATCCATTCAGCCAACTTTTTTTTTAAGACGTTTAGTCCACATCCATGTGTCGATTTCTTCCTGGCGAGCGACAGCGATCCGCATTGTATGGAGAAATCTGGCTCTCCAGCCGGGAGGAATTTTTTTATATCGAAAATTTACAAATATAGCTTGCTGTAAAAAAAAAAAAAAAATTCTGGCTCGATAACCGCTCGCCAGTAAAATCTATGGACACCTAGATAAGGGTAAACGTCTTACAACAGTAGGCTTGAATGGGGCCGAATGGATACAAGCCAAAGAGAGAGGGAGAGGAAAGAGCAAAAAGCGAGGTTGGCTCTCTGTACATCAGTGCAAATTCACATCCTTTTATGATGCTCTTTTCTCCCGTTTTGCCTAATGGTTTTCATAAACACACGGACAACATTATTTCCAACCTGCCAGGGTGTAGAGAAGCGTGTCTGGTAGCACAAGGGGCCAAAGACATAATTTCCTTCAAGCGCTTTTTTCTTTCTTTTGGGAATAGCAATATATTGTACAATAAATTAACCTTCATTTAATGGCTATCAAAAACTATTTTCGTATATTTCTTTCTTTATTTTAGTTATATAATAACTCATATATTGTTTTTAAATATTATATCAGTGCTTATTTCTTTCAATTTTGTCCATGACCCATTCCGTTCTGACTTTGCAAGATTGTGTTTAGTCATATTGTACCGGTGCTAATGTTGTCCACACTCCTTTAGTCATATTGTACCGGTGCTAATGTTGTCCACACTCCTTTAGTCATATTGTACCGGTGCTAATGTTGTCCACACTCTTTAGTCCTATGTACTGGTGATATGTGTCCACCACTCCTTAGTCTCTTGTACCGGTGCTAACTGTTGTCCACACTCTTTAGGTCATATTGTACCGGTGGCTAATGTTGTCCACACTCCTTTAGTCATATTGTACCGGTGCTAATGCTTGTCCCCCCTCCTTTAGTCATATTGTACCGGTGGCTAATGTTGTTCCACACTCCTTTAGTCATATTGTACCGGTGGTAATGTTGTCACACTCCTTTATAGTGTACCGGTGCTAAGGTGTCCACACCTCCTTTAGTTATATTTGTACCGGTGCTAATGTTGTCACACCTCCTTTAGTTATATTGTACCGGTGTGCTAATGTTTCCACACCCCTTTAGTTATATTTTGTAACGGTGGTTAAATGTTGTCCCACTCCGCCTTTACGTTATATTGTACCGGTGGCTAATGTTGTCCACACCCCTCTTAGTCATATTGTAACGGTGCTTAATGTTGTCCACACTCCCTTTAGTTATATTGTACCGGTGCTAATGTTGTCCCACACTCCTTTAGTTCATAATTGTATCCGGTGCTTAAGGTTGTCCACACTCCTTTTCGATACTAGTCCCGAGTTCACAAAATCACTAAAATTATTCAGCTTAAGTGGGGGGTGACCTGCTTTTTTCTCCTCCTTTTCTCTTCTTTCTATGGCTTGTATCCATTCTGCCCCATCCAGCCTACGTTTTGAAGACATTTATTCACCATCCAGGTGTCATTTTAAATGTTTTGGACAGCCGGCTAAATTGTCCAATTTTCGATAGAAAAGTTCCTCCGCAAAGCCGATTTTTTCATATAATGCTGGCTCGCTATCGCTCGCCATGAAGAAATCGAAACCTAGATAGGGAACACGCTTAAATAGTGTTGCTGAAGGGGCCGAATGGATACCTCCAGAAAACGAGACCAAAGTATAGAAAACAAAAGCAGGTCCCCCCCTTATCTTAGAAGCATTATCAGTTTCCAATCAGCTTTTGTTTAAACCCATAATACTATCAGGTATCGTATATGTCTGCTACCTTAAAATCCGCTTTCATTAATCTCTCTGACCTGTTTGCCCTAATTTGTTTTCATTATACATACCATATCCAGTTACTAAAAATATCTCAAACTATATGTTATATTTTTGATTAAATGTTTACTGTATTTATTAGTAGTGTGTTGTTTTAAAACGTGGCTAATTACGTGCTTCCTCTTCACACGTAATCAGACTTACTAAATCTCTCCAATTTTTGTTTCTTGCGAACGGTTTTGTTATACGGTACTGAACACCTACCAACCTTTATCGCGGGTCTGTGTCTGGCAGAACAGGGGGGGGCGTCGTCAGTAGGCAAACCTATCACACCTTCGTATTTAACAGACCTCAACCCACTAGATTTAATAGTGGGCGCGTAATATCTCTCCTCCTCCTCTTCTCTCTCCCTAACCATTTTTATCCTCCCAAGTTTATTTTCACATCTCTCACTCACTCTGTCGCGCTCTCCTCTCTCTCTCGGTCTCCCTCCTCACACCGTCTGTCTTGAACAAACTCACCGCCCGATTTAATTCGGGGTCATAATGGCGAGAGTCCCTTCTATGGGGAATCTTGTCTAGGGTCTTGTAGTTGCCGGACCAAGTAGCGGCTCCACCACCACCGTCATAGCCTCTTGCTAACCCTTGAGGATTATGATGCGTGGTAACCGTCTTCATGGCTATTATAGACGATTTCAACCGTATGGTAAGGAATGGTGGGAGTCAAGGGATGATTGACATAGTTTTAACCCTATACTGCAGAGGGCCTTCCAATTTGAATAAAATCGTATGTTGCCTAATAGACTGTCAAAACGAGTTTATATGCTTTAAGGGTGCATATGGGTGTAATTCTTTAGGTCATGTTGTTGTATGCTCTTTATATTTTTTTTACGTTTCCTATCTAGACCCTCGATAAGCTAAAAAAAAACTCCACCCTTGTCCTCTCTAAGAAAATGTGTAATTTTGCGATAAAAAATTTCCCACCCACCGGCCGGTCCTCTTAAATTGACAGGCTCGCTATCGCTCGATAATAATGAAACAAAGAAACAATAAAAAAAATAAACAAACCAGCCCAAAAAAGAAAAAACACAAAACATAAGAAGTAAAAAAAAAAAAAAACAAACAAAAAAAACAAAAAAAAAGCACAACAAACAAACAAAAAAACAAAACAAAAACTAATAAAAACAAAAACAAACAAAACAAACAAACAAAACAAAAAACAAAAAAATTATAACAAAACCACAACAACAAAAAAACAAAAAATCAGGGGCAGCCTAAAGAAAAAACAATAGAAAACGAAACGCAAACAAACAACAACAACAAACAAAAAAATAAAAAAAAAAACAACACAAACAAAAACAAAAAAAAAGAACAATAATAACATGAAACAAACTAAACACAACAAACAAAAAAGCAAAATAAAAAACCACAAAAACAAAAAAACAAAAACAAGCCACAAACAAACACACAAACAAAACAAACACAAACAAAACAAACACACAAACAAAACAAAAAAAAAATATTCCAACAACAAAAAACCAAGCTAAAAAAAACAGAAAACAAAACACCAAAAACAAAAAAAAAAAACGATACAAAAACAAACAAAAAAAAAAAAAAAACAAAACAATATAAAAAACAACAAAAAAAATACAAACATACACAAAAAAAAAAAAAGATAACAAAACAAAAAAAAAACTAACAACACAAAACAATCAACAAAAAATACAAACAATAAAAAAAGAACAACAAAAAAAACAAATAAAACAAAAAAAAACAAAAAAAAAAAAACAAAAAAAAAAAAAAAAAAATAAAACATCAAAACAAAAACAACAAAACAACAAAAAATAAAAAATACAAAAAAAAAAAAAACAAAACACCCACAACCAAACAAAAAATAAACAACAAACACAAACAACAAAAAAAAAAAACAACACAAACTACCAACCAAAAACAACAAACACAAAAAAAAAAAAAACAAGAGAACAACAACAAAAAAAACAAACATAACGACACAACAACAAAAAAACAACAAAACAATCAAATACAAACAGAAAAATCAACAAGAAAACAATAGACAACAAAACAAAACAATAATCTCAAAAAACATAAAAACAACAAAAACATAGGAACAACAAAACCAAGAAAAAAAATCAAACACAAATAAAAAAAAAAAAAAAAAATAAAACTCACAAAACAACAAACAAACATAAAACAAACAAAAAAATAAAACAACACAACACAAAAAAAACCAAACACAAAAAAAAAAAAAAACAAAGAGACACCAAATCACACCCAACCAACAAACAAAAATAGTCACACACCAACAAGAAAAAAACAAAAAACAAAAACCACAAAAAAAAACACAAACAAACAAAAAAACAAAAAAACAAAAAACAAAATCAAAAACAAAAATAACAAACCAAACAAAAAAAAAACCACAAAATAACAACAAAGAACAAACACAAAACAACAAAAAAACAAGAAAAACAAAAAAAAAAAAAAAAAACAAAAAAAAAAACACAACAAAAACAGTATACCAAACAAACAACAAAAAACAAAAAAAAAACAACGGAAAAAAAAACTAAAAAAAAAACAAACCAACAACAACAAAAACAAAAAAAAAGAAAAAACAAACAAACCAAACAAATAAAAAACCATAAAAACACAAAAAAAAACAACAAAAACAAAAAAAAAGAAAAACCAAAAAACAAAAAAAAATAAACAAAAAAAAAACAAAAACAAAAACCAAAAAAAAAAACTAAACAAACCAAAAACAAACAAAAAAAAAACAAAGCAAAAACACACAAAAAAAAAAACAAAAACAAAACAGAAAACAAAGACAAAAAAAGACATAACACACAACAAATAACAATAAAACAATACATCAAAAAAAAAAAAATAATAACAAACACGAGACAAAAAAACAAAAAGCAAAGAAAACAAAAGAAACAAAAGACCAAAAAACACAAAAACAACCAAAAACAAAAAAACAAAACAATCACAAAACACAACACAAAAGAAAAAAAATAAAAAATAAACCAAAAACAATCAACAAAAGAAAAAACAAAACCCCAAAAAAAAAAAACGACCTCCACAAACCAACACACAAAAACAAACAAAAAAAACCAAAAAAAAAAAAAACAACACAAATCAAGGAAAAAAACTAAAAAAAAAATACAAAACTAAAACAAAAAATAAAAACAGAAACAAACACACAACACATACAACCCAAAAAACAAAACACACACAACAAACAGACAACACAAAAAAAACACAAAAAAAGACCAAAAAACACACAAAAAAACAAAAAACCGAAACAACAAAAAACACAACAAACACAACAAAACAAACAAACAGGATAAAAAAACAAAACAAAGAACAATCAGTCGATTACCTAAACTTACACACAAAGTAATTAAGATTGACAAAGAAAGGGCCGAGGTCTGACACGCCAAACTAATGGGCGTTCGCGAACGTCTTATAATCTGAAAAATAATGAGGCTAAACTTGAAGAAGAAAGGAGACCGAAAACGCCCCATCTCTCCCCTTAAGGGGTTAATTTCCCGAGTGAACCAAGCTGAACATACCTGGAACTGTAAAAGCTCGTCGGTATTTACGTTAACCAACTTGAGGATTACGACCCGCTTTGACGGTTTATTTTCCGGATATTATTAGACGATTTTATTTCAGATTACGACGAGTCTAATGAAGTGAGAAGGTAATTGAGATAGTCTTTTACCCCTCTTTCTTCCCACCGATCCTCCCTAAGCTGTATAAAATCGTCAACTAATATTTAGAAAAAAATATCACAACGCGTCGTGATCCTCAAGAAGTTTATAAAGGGTGTTTATTTTCATTTAGTCAGATATCTGGGAATCTATCTATCTATCTATTGCCGGACGTCTTACTCCCCTTTAAGAGGGTGGCCATACACAAAATCCCCCAAGCGGACCTATCCCCTCTGAGGACAACCCGTACCAGTTTGCCGAAGGATTTACAGGATAGATCACTAAACTTAGGGTCCGTCCGACTCAGAGGCCTTCTCTGTATCTTTATAGCAATATTTTTCCTCAGTGGTGAGTGGCTAGTTCCATCCACGAACCTGCTTCCCCCCTTAGGGTAAGTAGTAAGGATTTGTATAAGGTTTACTCCCCTAGGCCAGGTTGGCCGACCAAGGCTGACGATTCCCATCCACCCGGCTATTTAGAAGGTTTACTCCCCTAGACAGGTTGCCGACCAAAGCTAAAGAGCCCCATCCCCATAGCCAGAATAAACGGTCAGAACTCTGCCATAAACCACAATTAAGTAGTTTAATAAAGTCTAGGCTAAAATCGCTACCAATCGCATCACTTTGAAATATAGGTATGAAAAAGGTAATTGATGTGTCCATAATAGTCCTACATTTATGAAGGTATATTAGTGTTAATAAACCCACGCTAACATAAGGATCGCAAGTAGTAAAGCACTATCAATATACCCCAATGATCTTCTATACCATTCCTTAATTATACTTGTCTGGGCTACTACTTTATTGATTACCATCCCCATATTTCACCCCTTCATCACACGGTGACGTAACATTCATGTTCTGGGGTTCACCATTAGACGATTTTCCTTCAGCTTATCATCCACCTCCAGGACTCAAACGGTTGTAAGGGGAGGCAGACCCGTGTGTTTGTTCCTAATTACTTCATATTATTCATACTGGGCAATGTATTTTAGTTCCTCCCTAAGACCTTCCTCAAGCTTAGAAACAACCCCCTAGACCCCCCTTAAAGATAAATTTGTAAATTTTTTCGTATAAAAATTTGCCGGCCGAAGGCCGGTTGCTCTTAAAACTGCAGGCTCGCTATCCATCGCCAGGAAATAATAGACACCTAAATGGCACGAAATGTCTTAAAAATAACACAACGAAATGGGGCGAAAAGGTGTTAAAATCGGCCAAACTACTGGGCACGAACGTCTTATAATAAACCCTCAATACTAGTGGGTCTAAACATTAGGGAGAAGGAAGTCCAGAAAAAACGTTCTTGCCTCTCATTAATACGAATCTCAATAAACCCTCTGAAGAACACAAGTCCATCTTAATCGGCATAAAAATCGTCATAATTTAGCCAAAATCAAAGGCAAAAAGAAAAAAGGTGTCATCGTGCTGATAGGGTTAACAACCCTATTGAGTACCAGCGTCGGGTTATTTTATGCTATTGCTACGCTTTATTTACACGATATCTCCGACTTAAAACGGATCTCGTGGTAGTTTGAAAGGGTTGGTTGGGATAGATTGAAGCCTTATATATGCTAGAGGTCCTTCCGAACCTGAATCAAATCGTTTGAACAGTTGCCACAAAATAATGAAAAGGACTGCCCTGGTACTGTACGGGTTTAATACATTAGGTGGACAAGCCAACCCACGAGCGAACCTCTTGCCAGTCCCACAATTAACCGAGAGAGAGAGAGAGCATTTACATAGATTTACATAGATTTTACATAGATACACTGCCCACAACGGATCTTACGATCCCTACTAGGTGACCAGGACTTAATCCTAATAGAGAATGCAACCCTATAGAAAGTGGACCGAAAGGACAGCAAAGATGATGGCCCTCTCCCCACCCTCCGCTCCCTCCGGCAATATGCCGTACATGAAAATAGTTAGAATTGCAAAAACCTTTGCAGGCCTTGGAAATCGCCTGGTAAAGAGAGAGAGAGAGAGAGAGAGAGCGAGAGATAGAGAGAGAGGAGAGAGAGAGAGTTAGAGTAGAGATAGATTGTGATCCATATAATACACGGACAGAAGAGAGAAGCGAACACTAGATATTATAGAGGAGGGCAGAGAGAGAGCAGGTTAAGCTGATTTTTGTATAACGATTAACAATTAGAAAACACTATATTTCTAAATCCTAGTAATATCATGGAATTACCAATTGATAATCTATGCTTTTGCTATTTATTCACTAAGCTATTATCGTTGAAAAAGTAAAGCTTCGCAAACTTATACTGTACAATCAAATGTTACTTCAATGTACTGTAATCAGGTTAAGATAATTCTCCCTACATGCGCTGAGCTTCATGCAACGAAAGGATAAGGACGAGTGGAGTCAAGGTCCAAGTGACAAGAGCAGTTTCGATTTATAATGCATTTTCACATGCGTTCGAGTTGATTTAAACTTTGTTTCGTTAGAGAGATTCAACCGCAGATTAGCAATTTCCATTAATTGCCTCTGTATAACTTGTCAATGTGTTTGTCTATAGCATGCCTTTATAATAGCTATTCAATGCTAGTAATAATGTTTTTGCATATACTATATTTAGTCCAAGGTTCAAACAAATAATTCCAATCCAAGACATCGGAGATACAGGCAGAAAGACTTATAAACATCAATCAAGATATTTATAGGGACCCGAAACACACGATGTATATGAAAGGTATATATATATATATAAATATATATTATTGTGTAGATATATATAGCAGCGAGGGAGAGTAACACAGTAGCTTTGTCGTTGTTGCCGTTGACCACCCGTCTCAAGGGAAGGGGAAGTGTGAGAGTGAGAGTGAGAGTGAGAGTGAGAGAGAGAGAGAGAGAGAGAGGATCACGTCTCCTGAGAACCAAGGTTGTATCCCTTAACCTTGCTGAGAACTAGGCTACAAAAGGTGTCGCATGTACACCTCAGTTTTGTCATCCTCTCTCCCTCTCTCGCTTTATATATTATATATATATATATATATATATATTATATGTATAATATATATATATATATATATATATATATATACAGTAGGTCATGACCTATATGTGTGCGAATTTGTATTTTGTTTTTGTGCGTTCATTGTTTTCTGTTGTGATGTCCCTATTCGGGCTGTCTTGAGTCAGCCACTTATCCCCCCCCCCCCTCCAAAAAAAAGAAAAAGAAATGGGGATTGGGCCTGAGTATATACTGTACATACGTATATACATACATACTGTACATATATATATATATAATACATATACTATACTATAGTATATATATATCTATCTATATATTACTATCTATACAGTATTTAGACAGATAATACAGTATATCTCTTCTATATATATATATCTATCTCTATATATATATCTCTATATACTGTATATCTATATCTATAGTATATGTCTATCTATATATCTACTCGCTAATATATCTATATATATATATATACTGTATCACTATATATCTACTCTATCTATATATGTCGCACTATCTCATCTCCTCTATATGTAAAGATCGATATATATCTATATATGTTGTATACATTTGTATATACCATTCTGTACATCACCTTGTATCTCGCACGATTTTCAACATTTCACATATGTTTTCCTTTTTTACGAAGACTCGCCTCCCCCACCGTCTGTAGGCTCCTCTCGCTCTCTCCCCGTTCACTCTAACACTCACTCTCTCCTCCTCGTCTCTCATCACTCTACTACTCTCCTCCTCTCTCTCTTTTCGTCTCTTCTCTCATCTCTCCGCAGGCCATTTAACAGAGCCACCGGAAGTGCCCAACATCTTCTCACTCTACAAGGTTCTACAGGCTCACATCCGAATAACGTCTATATCTCTCTCTCCAATCTCACTTCATTTTCCTGAGTTTTCTTTTTATGAAGACTGTTCTTTTTAGTTTTGGACTCCTGTAATAGATTACATAATTTTTCGCGGGGGCGTACCTTTTTCTTGTTCTCTCTCTCTCTCCCTCGATCTCTCTCTCTCTCTCTCTCTCTTCCTCTCTCTCTCTCTCCCGCTCTTCTCTCTCGAACGTACACTTATAATATTTATATACTTTGTGCATCTTTCATCATGTGATACATTATGGTTGAATGAACACGTACTATGCAATTGCTAACTATTAATATCGTGTTTTCATATTTTATGATAATACTTTACCATAAACATCTTGGTGCTTGACGTTGCATTAATACACTATTAGGTTTTTGGATCAAATCAAACAGTATTAATCAATAGTAGAATGACATAGCTTTCAATATATGATTCCTTGATACTTCAATTGTATACGATGCTAGTTGCCTACAGCCGATTGTCATCACAAAAACTCTAATATCAGATGCGAAGCACTAGCTCGACCAACTTGGTCTAACTCCGACATATTCTTCCTAATTAGAATATACTCGCCTGGAGGTAGGTAAAACTATAGCGCAACTTAGTTCATCTGATTCAAAGGGTACTGGTAATACAAACCGAGCATACGATCCCCGCCTGTTTGCCGACTACTATAGTGTGTAATGTGGGTTACTGAGATGGGGCACTATATGGCTTTGTTTGATAATACTGTATGTGTGTATTGATTGTGGTTACTGAGAGGGGGCACTATAATGGCTTTGTTTGTGAATACTGTATGTTGTGTATTGTGGGGTACTGAGAGTGGGGCTCTATATGGCTTTGTTTGAGAATACTGTTATGTGTGTATTGTTGGGGTACTGAGAAGTGGGGGCTCTATATGGCTTTGTTTGAGAATACTGTATGTGTGTATTGTGGGGTACGGAGAGGGGGTCTCTATCTGGCTTTGTTGTGAGAATACTGTAATTTGTGTATTGTGGGGTACTGAGAGGGGGCACTATATGGCTTTGGTTTGAGAATACTGTATGTGTGTATTGTGTGGGTACTGAGAGGGGGCACTATCTGGTCTTTTGTTGAGAAAATGGGTTGTGTGTATTGGTGGGGTACTGAGAGGGGGCACTATATGGCTTTGTTTGAGAATACTGTATGTGTGTATTGTGGGGGACTGAGAGAGGCGGCACTATATGCTTTTGTCTTGAGAATACTGTATGTGTGTATTGTGGGGTACTGAGAGGGGGCACTATATGGCTTTGTTTAAGAATACTGTATGTGTGTATTGTGGGGTACTGAGAGGGGGCACTATATGGCTTTGTTTGAGAATACTGTCTGTGTGCATTGTGGGGTACTGATAGGGGGCAACTATATGTCTTTGTTTAAGAACACTGTATTTGTTTATTTTGGGGGGTACTTAGAGGGGGCTCTATATGGCTTTGTTTTCGAATACTGGTATGTGTGTATTGTGGGGTGCTGAGAGGGGGGCTCTATATGGCTTTGTTTGAAAATACTGTATGGGTTGTATTGTGGGTTACTGAGAGGGGGGCTCTATATTGGCTTATGTTTGAGAATACTGTTATTTGTGTATTGTGGGGTCCTGAGAGGGGGGCTCTATATGGCGTTTTGTTTTGAGAATACGGTATGTGTGTATTGTGGGGTCCTGAGAGGGGGGCTCTATATGGCTTTTTTTGTATTGAGAATTCTGTATGTGTGGTAATTGTGGGGTACTGAGAGAGGGTGCTCTATATGGCTTTGTTTGCGAATACTGTATGGGTGTCTTGTGGGGTACTGAGAGGGGGCACTATATGCTTCTTTGTATTGAGAATACTGTATGTGTGTCTTGTGGGAGTCCTGAGAGGGGGCACTTATAATGTCTTTGTTTTTGAAGATACTGTGTGTGTGTATTGTTGGGTACGAGAGTAGGGGGGCACTATATGGCTTTGTTTGAGAATACTGTATGTGTGGTATTGTGGGGTGTGAGTGGGTGCACTATAGGGCCCATTTGTTGAGATTACTTTATGTGTGTATTGTGGGGTACTGAGAGGGGGGACTATATGGCTTTGTTTAAGAATATACGTATGGGTGTATGGTGGGGTACTGAGAGGGGGCCACTATATGGCTTTGTTTGAGAATACTGTATGTTTGTATTGTGGTGTCCTGAGAGGGGGCACTATAATGGCTTTGTTTGAGAATACTGTATGTGTGTATTGTGGGGTACTGAGAGGGGGCTTCTATATGGCTTTGTTTGAGAATACTGTATGATGTTAGTTGTGGTGGTACTGAGAGTGGGGTCTCTATATGTCTTTGTTTGAAAATACTGTATGTGTGTATTGTGGGGTACTGAGAAGTGTGGCACTATTTGGCTTTGTTTTGAGAATACTGTCATGTGTGTATTGTGGGTATACCTGAGAGGGGGGCACTATATGTCGTTGTTTGAGAATACTGTATTGTGTATTGTGGGTACTGAGAGGGGGGCCCTATATGGCTGTGTTGTGAGAATACTGTATGTGTGTATTGTGGGGTCCTGAGAGGAGGGGCTTCTATATGGCTTTGTTTGAAAATACTGCTAAATGTTTGGTATTGTGGGGTCCTGAGAGGGGTGTCACCTATATGGTCTTTCTTTGGGAATACTGTATGTAGTGTATTGTGTGGTACTTGAGAGGGGGGCTCTATAATGGCCTTTGTTTTAAGGGGGTTTAGTTCTTGGTTTTTTGTCTATATGATTTTATAGTTTTAATATAATTATTGAGTTTCCTCGCTAGAACTCCATCAAGCTTTAAAAAAACACCCACTTTCAAGCTAAATTTGTATATTTTTCGGTAAAAAACATGTCCATTTGTAAAATTTTCTGTAGAAAATATCCCGGCCGAGGGCCACTTCTTCTAAATCTACATGCTCGTTTTATCGCTCGCGAGGAAATAATTGACACATGAATGACAAGAAAGTTCTTAATCTTGACAAAGAAAATGGACAAAAAAGATCACAAAATGCCAAACGAATGGAACGCAAAGTCTTAACAAACAGTAATGTGCTAAACACAGTAGAGGAGAAAGGGGTCCTCGAAAAGCGACCACCTCCCCTTAATGTACTAGGCCTATATGCTGGTTGGCTGAACGTTAACATAATCAGTCAGGTTTATCTCAATCGTTGAGTGCAAATATGGGTTCTTTGAATATTGTTTTGATTAAATCGGTATGTTTGTAGATAGATACTGTAGATAGATAAAATAAAAACAAAATATGATAATCATCTATTAGTGGTGTATGAAGAGCTTGCCAATTGTGCCTGCATTTTTCAAAGGTTTTTAATATCGTTTTCTATTGTGTTTGCTTCTTTTGTTCTTATTTAGCTTAACACACATTTCTGATAAACTGTGTATATATTCATAGAGTGTCTAATACAAAATACTGCTCTCTCTCATCTCTACACACTCTTTATCTGATATATATTTCTATCTCTTTCTCTTTCTCCCTTTCTAGTAAACACACACAACACCACACCTTTCAACATTCCATTTACCCTCTTCACACCCCACACCACACACACACACACACACACACACACACACACACACACACTAACAAGATTGAACCTACACAACACACACACACACACACACACACACACACACACACACACACTCCTTTAATAAACCGTTTATCTTATTATGATTATTATTATTACATTCTCTCTCTGGTGCGGGGCCCCCACGAAGGGGGTTTTAATGTAGTGTTTTGTTGACAGAGATGTGAAGATATGGGGCAGGATACACATTGGGCGTGGAGCGAGTCGAGCGAGCGAGAGAGAGATAGAGAGAGATAGAGAGATAGGATAGCGAGAGAGAGAGATAGAGAGCGAGATATATAGAGAGAGAGAGTAGAGAGAGAGCAAGAGACACACAGGAGAGATATCTATATACTCAGACTCAATATTTTACTTCGGTAAAGCTACATAAATTTACTTTGTACATAGTAAGAGAATTGTGAAGCACATTGTCTCATAGTTGGTTCACAGGCCTTTGAATAAAATAATTCTAGCATTTTACTGCGTCCTGGTCATTTTCCATTAAACATTCGATATTATAAATATTCAATACAATATTCTTTACTTCCTTCATCTCAAATAAGCTATCACTCATTGTCTAAGTAAAAAATCTTAAAAAGATACAAGGCTTCATCATACATCTGTGAGCAAACCGTATTTTTTGCCACTTAATTAGATGAGTGAATGTCAGTAACCTTAACCCTGCTAAATCACAATGGTTTGTGGTTGCTCTGCCACCCAGTAGTATAAGTTTTAAAATCTTCTTAATGTCTTTGTGGTATCCAAACCGCACATTGTTTTCAGAGGAACACCACACCGCTTATTGGAAAAAACCATAATTCTGTACCATAAAAACTTAAGCAATAACTATTAAAATAGTTGAATAAAAACATTAATATTAACATTAAGGGAATTTACGGTACAATACATTTGAATTCATTATAAAACTTCTTTCTTGTCCTTATTACATCCTTATAATTAGTTAGTTATCATCAATAATAAATCCTAGGTATTATGTT
>CM064508.1:16498349-16615346 GCA_032716605.1 Paralithodes platypus
GAATTTGGAATAGGGTAAAATACTGCAAAGAACTGTCTCCAGACGGTTTAGCACCTGTTGAATCAACATTTTTGGGGGCCAATAATATTTGTGTTTAAATACTGTTGACGAGTGTGTGGGTGTTTTAAATGTTCTATATTGATTATGTCTATATATTTATTTTGTATTATTTATTTATTTATTTATTTATTTATTGCTTTCCCTCGAAATCCCTTTAAAGTTATCAAGACAAATGCCACCAAGACCACTCTTAAGCGAAATATGTAAAATTTCGGCTGAACAATATTCCGGCTTTTGGCTGCTCAGTGGTCTCCCCTAAATTTCAACGTGGTGATACTTTCATGGTCGAATCAGACTCGCCTATCACCTTGCACTCGTCTAGTTACTAGTTCTTACGTACACTTGTTTTTGTACTCTACCCTTTGAAAACAGTCTGTCATAATATAATATATATCATATTATATATACTGTATACACGGTGTCCCAGGAGGAAAGGGTATAACTTTGGGAAATGATAGAGCAAGGTATTCTAAGCATTAAATATCCTATAACAAAAACTCCAAATCTCAACCGTTAAACTAATATTGAAGGTTTTATGTAGTGTACTCCCCCGCATCACTGTAATGGACTCTTCCATGTCAAATAGTTTCCAACTACTCCAAAGTTAGCTAATATGTCTATAATAATTTTGCAACTTACAGAATTATAGTATCTTTAACCCTCCAGCCCCGGCTACGCCTTAAATATATATTCCCAGAAATCCGGGGTTTTGGCCGAACAACGTCTACGCCTAGCTACCGTATCTTTGTAATTCTGACTGCTTCCGTATTCCCGCGCATCCCCAAGCGTAGATGTGTTTCGTACCTGTAAATGACATTAAGTAGAGCTCTCTAAGTCAACTGGTTCAGTTGTGATGATGATATCATGGGAGATAACTATATGCCAAAAAACAGACACTTTACACTACTTTTCGATACTTAACAATAACATACAGGCACGCACGAACAAGCGACGACTCCTTCTTGTGGCGGGAGATGCGGGGCGTCGGTCCAGCCGGCTGTTGTTTACATGCGTCGGGCGTACGCCTCGCACCAAGCTTACAGGCTTTGAGCTCATGGTGTTTAAGAGCCCTTCCCGTTAGCTCGTGTGTTTTTTATGGGCGTTCAAGAGCCCTTCCGGGTCTGATGGGTTAAAATAACATGGTCAAATAATTGCAGAAAGATGGAGGTGTGGTAAGCACCAGGACAGCTTGGCCAGCCTTGTGGGGAAATACTGAAGAACATACTATTTTTAAAATGCAATATCTCTATATCGGTCGAGATTTGGACTTTTTGTTATAGAACATTTGAGGCTTAGAATATTTTGTTCTATCATTTCCCAAAGTTATGCCGTTTCCTCCTGGGACACCCTGTATATATATATTTACACAGTAAATATACTGTACCGGGTATATATAACATGGTTGCATATTTAAACATTGTTGGTATTCAAGAACAATACACTTTGTTCATCAAGTATTATATCACACAACAATAATTAAGTACTGTATCGCTTTCCATATAATTGGTTCTCATTACTCAATTATGTCATCATGTGGTGATGGCTGGTCTATCAGAGTGAGAGCTAAGCGATCTCTGCTATACCCATAGCTTACTCTGACTGTCCCTTTTACTTATATATTTTCTAGATATTAAGTGACGGCGTCTCTTCCGTGGATTGACTACCCAATCAACCAAGATTGGAAGCCAAAGCGTCACATTTTTCCATTGTCCATCAACTTTCTCTTTACATGGCTGAGGGGCACAGGGCCCTGTGTGGGGCTTTGGTTTCCCGGGCGTTTCTTCACTCTCCTCAGCTCCCCGCCATGGACTGGCTTCGGTCACCCAGGCTTTATTGTGGTTGGCAGGGAGGGTTCTGAGGGGGCACTCGGTTATGGCCTTGGCCTTACACGGGGCCTTGGGGCTGTTCGGCCAGGCAGCTTGGGGAACAACAATAACAATAACTCAATCATTTGTCATCATGTGGTGATGGCTGGTCTATCAGAGTGAGAGCTGAGTGACATCTGCCATAATACCCTTAGCTTACTCTGACTGTCCCTTTTACTTATATATTTTCTAGATCTCGAGTGACGGCGTCACTTCCGTGAATTGAGTTCCCTACTGCCAACCTAGAGGTTGGCAGATTGGAAGCCAAAGCGTCACATTTTTTCCTTTGCCCTTCAACTTTCCCTTTGTAATTGCTGAGGGGCACTGGGCCTTGGATGGGGCTTTGGTTTCCCGGGCATTTCCGCACCCTCCACAGCCTCCCGCTTTGGAGTTATGGGTCACCAGGGCTTTATTAGTGGTAACAGGGGGGTTTTGTGGGGGCCCTGGCCTTGCTCGGGACCTTGGGACTGCTCGGTCAGACAGCCTGGGGAACAGCATCAACAACAACAACTCAATAATTTGTCATTTAACATAATTATTATAATGTGTATGTTTTTCCTTTACTCCGACACCTTTGTTTCAGTAGTTAATTATCCTCTTTCGTGTTTACTCAGGGGAACAGTTTTTACCAAGCCAGCTTCTCATTTAGTTTTAACACTCTCACCTCCGGCTAAGTTCTAAAGTTAGAAATGGTAAGACACTTTTGGTTTTGGGAGAATTATTCTGCCCGGGAGCATTTCCGAAGCCTTGTGTATTTCTGTATCTCGATCCACCAGAATGCTGTTTATTGTGATGTATCATATGTCAATGGAAAGAGGAATAACTATACAACATGAAAAAAAAAAAAATGCAAATAAATCGAAATATGAAAGTGTAAACGACTCCGAAATAAAAGTATTTCCCGCCTGATTGTGTTCACACCATCCTATCTCAAAATTTAGTGATGACCATATATAGAACCCGTTGAGCCCCGGCTAGTTATAATATTTTGTTCACCCCCGTCCCAAGCCATTTTCACTTATTTTTTTTGTATGCTAAAATGGAAGACAAGGATGAGAAATGAAAAAAAACCAAAAAAAAATCACCTCGGATATTTTTTTTTTTTTGGGGGGGGGGAGCCTCAAAAAAATGTGTTGAGCCAAAATGAAGAGAATGGTGATAAATGAAGAAAAAAATAAAAACAAATCACCCTCGGTCATTTTGGGGGGGGGGTTTCGAAAGTTCGTTACCCCCGCATGACCACCCGCCCGGGAGCACTAGGGTGAGAACTGCGTATGGCATTGTATGGCATACATCCTAAGGTCTCACATAAATCTCAAGCCTCTAGCTCCCATACGACCGGAGTAATGAAGGTTCAAAGTGGCGGTGAACTAAGGGTGTAAAGTATCCCCACTAAGCCCACCACCACCAGCCGCGCGGCTGTCTTGGCCTGCTCACACCTACCGGCCCGGCTCCACACACACTACGGTACATCCCCCTCCTATTCTCCCGCCATTTCCTACCTTACGAGCCACGTAAGTGATTTTTATATGTCGGACGCACGTGATGCGTCGCTGGGAGTTGGTGATCAAACACTGCCGACGCATCACGTGCGACGCTGGGTCTCACTGGGTTAATATGCTCAAATAATAGTATTTTTTTCTGTTCTTTCCTAATCTGAAAACAGAAATTGTCTTTATTCAATAGTTCTCAAGCAGTGACCGAAAAAGAAAAGTATGATTTTGCATGATATGGTTTATAAAATGTTCGAAGGTTTTCGTTGTTGCGAGGTCTATTGTTTTCAATTTAGTCTGTTTGAATACAGCAGATAATGCTGAAGAGAATAAAACAAAAAATAGAAGTTCCTACGACAAATACTTTTTGCTCTATGGATATTTGAAATGAAGAGCCAAAATGCGAATATTTACGTTTCACCCGTCTCCGTTCCGCCGACACTAGCTGGGTTCCGAGCTGTTCCCCACCTCGGTGTTGCGTTATTTGCTCGGATACGTATATAACTGTATATATATCCGAAATCGGAAAATGCTCTTTCTAAGGTGAAAACCAAAATAATATAGCATAATTGGTTCGCGAGCTAAACGCAATTGTTTCCATGCATTGTTATTGTTATGTAAATATATGAGAATGTTTATACATTTTTTTTTTTTTTTTTTTTTTTAAGTCAATTAACGGAGGAAGGAAAACACAGATAAAACAAAAAGGTCCATGTGCCTAAAGGCATCCTCCATTCATAAAATGTTTGTAACAACTGGATTTAAACATTTTAAATTGTAAGTTTGTGGAAAGCAATTCGAGGGAAGTGAATTCCAAAGAGTAGTAGCTCTGGGATAAATGAATTTCTGATAAGCAGAAGTTCTGCATTGTGGAGGAGAAAGTGTAAATTCATGGTCGCTCTCAGCTTGCCCTAGTTCTACGGGGAAAGATGTGGAGAGGCGGCACAATTGAAGCAAGTTTCCTCGGAACAATTGCTGTGAAATATCTGTAGAATAATGCAAGGGATGCAACGTTTCTTCGTATGGATAATGTAGGAAGGTCCTGTGTGATTGCAGGGTTATTGATTAATCTAATAGCTTTATTTTGAATTTTGTCCAACTGCCTCAATGCAACCACTCCACTTCCACCCCACAGAGGTGAACAGTAATCCATCTGAGAACGCACATGACTTTTATATTTACGGCCAACTGCTCGTCAGTGAAGAATTCTCGAACTCTGTACAGGAGTCCCACTTTTGTAGAGGCATTCTTAGCAATGCTTCTAACATAATGTGTCCAGCTCAAGTTAGTAGTTAATGTTACACCGAGAATGTCAATACTAGGGGAAGTGGAATTTACACCATTACAAATATATGGGAGTCAGTGAGATTCTGTCGGTAGAAAATGAATGTACTTGGTTTTCTGTGCATTAAAGGAAACTAGATTCTTTTGTCCCCATCCATTAATTCTAGAAAGGTCCTGGTTCATAGAAATTGCAGTGTTTATTTTGAATTTATAAGATCGGGTTGGGTGAAAGAATTGGTAAATGTGAACTGTGGAGTGTTGAGTCATCTGCGTAGGAATGTATTGGATTATGAGTGGTAGATATGAGATAATTGATATGAATGAGGAACAGAATTGGGGCCAAAACTGATCCCTGGGGAACACCAGCATTTATTGAGTGAAATTGAGAACAAAGGCCATCTACCATTACACGTATTTTTCTGTTATGAAGATAAGAAGAAATTAGTGGAACTAATGATGCAAGGCCGACATCTTCGACAAAAGGATTGATGCCAGACTCTATCAAATGCCTTTGATATATCCAGTGCTATTGTATGTGTTTCACCATGTTGGTCTGTAGCTTGGTTGATTTGATGCATAAGAAGGCAAAGAATGTCTGCAGTTGATCGACATCGTCTAAAACCATATTGCCTATCACTGATTAATTTATTATTCTCAAGATGCTTAATTATGTGATTATTTAATAATTTCATAATTTAATATAATTTGGCAAAGATCTTTGCCACAGTATACAACACCTTTATACAATTGTCCTTGCCAATAGTTGAATAATGTTCATAGAACACATGTCAGTCATGAGGTTGTCAATTTGATGTTCTAAATTGCACACAGCTTTCCTAAACTGAAGAAATTGCACAGTCAGGAAATGACTCCGGGTTGACACTGATAAAAATAAAACAAGAAATCCAGGTTATTTTCAATAATAAATTTCAGGAATTCTTTTGTACATGCAAATACAATAATGATATACAAATATATTTCCTGAAAACAGAATTCGTACATGCACACACAAAATAACAAAAATAAAATAAGTGAATGGGAAACAAAAATGTGTGTCTGTGTGTGTGTGTATATACAGTATATATATATTATATATATATATGAAGTAACCGGGTGGAATAAAACCTGTAGGATCTTACCTACAGAAACCAACAAACAGAAGAGTACCCCATAGTCCCAGGAATTCCCATGTTCTATGGAGCAGAACCATATATGTTAAGTAGGATTGAGAACCAATCACCATCCACTTCTCAAACTCTCTCCACCAATCATCAGCCGTCATTCGCCCAGTCATCAGAGTTGCATTAGGATGAGCACATGGTTATGTAAATACAACACTAAGGACCCAAGTGCTATCGGATAAGTGGACATAGTAGGTCCTGTCTTTGGTTATCATTTCATATAACCATCAACCACAGTGATAAGATAAAGAATAATTGAGTTATCACAAGTATCAACAATAAGCCTCAATTATAACATAATCACCAGAATTACGATTATGTCTTTGCTAGACTCAGTGCCTCTCATCTGAGTATTAAATAAATTAACTATTATCATTATGTATCATGTAATACCATATCATGTATTTTTAAGTTAAGTATTAACCTCACCAGCTGTATCACAATGATTCCCTATATCCTTTTAGCATTGAGTTCCTGTAAGTTAAAGCTAAGAAATAACTTGAACATAGACTCACTGAAATTAAAGAAAGATAGGGAAAAGCAAACAACCACTGGGGTAATGTCCTTAATTATGAGAAGAACGGGACATATAACACCAGTGGAGCCATTGTCTTGCCTTCCCCCCTGCCTGAGAGCACGCCGAACCTGTTGTGTGCCTTCTGAAGTCCGGATCCTGAAGTCCTGATTGTAAGAAGCAGTTCCTCCTGAAGTGCTGCCCTGTGTACCTACGTTCAACGTCGGCCAGACTTTTTCTCAGCTCTCTCTACCCTCCTCTATTACCCTAACTGTTTCTGAGTATCTTACATTGTGATTATTGATGTGAAGGTAAGGTTAAAATATGTGAATATTACAGTGCTTAATTATCTATAGATCTGTGTCCAAGATCCTTATTCTTTGCGTATGTGTTAATCTCTCAGAATTTGTAGTAATTGTTATCTAGGTCTGTGCCTAAGATCTAAGTGTTCACATTTTATATAAATCTCCTAGAACGTATTACGCATACGTTACATACTTGTGTTCATTAAAGCACCTATCCAAATACTCACAGATTTTCCTTGTATATGTCTAATTCTATTATGTATGTTGCAAGTTGAAGTCGAAGTGTATTACATGTAATTATTCCCTTCTTTAAATAATCACCTGTTACCTAGAACCTACACTCAATTTTATATTCTGTTTGTATCAGTCCCCGCTCGTTGTGAAGAATTTTTATTAGTTTTTATATACTTTCTTCAAGAGACTCTAAATTTACGCTCGTTTGTTTAAGCGTTATTTCCATTATTATATGAACCGTATTTATGTTCATTTGATTATTGATGTAGATAATTTTTATTCTAATCATCTAGGAATTCTAGTCTTGCATAGATCGATTATCTAATTATTCATCAATCCGAATACACCGCTATTTGTGTGAATTCTTGATTGGAATCTGCTAACTCGTTCAGACCTCCTTTTATGCCTTATTACGTATTTCCATTAGTACAACTTTGTCGTGTGCGCCATAGGAATCTGCTAACTCGTTCAGATCTCCTTTTATGCCCTATTACCTTACCTTACCTTTGGATACCTTTGGATGTGTTCGCCGCTCCTCTAGCGGCACCAAGGAGCGCGACGCCCCTCGTTATGGGTGGTGATTTGGTGCAGTAGACTGTTTGAAGCGACAGCTCGCTCCCTTGCTAGGATGGGCTCGTCTGGCACTTTTTGCAGTTCGACATCTAGGGCTCTCTTGAAGTTGTCTAACGAGATGTCCCTCATGTCTCTTACTCGCCGTGGGAGTTTCTTGAAGAGACGTCGGCCTCTGTGTGATAACCAGCCCTCTCGCAGAGAGCCCATAGCACCCCTGTTATTCATCCGGGGGATTTCGCATTCCCAGCCTCTCCTATCACTGAATTTCATGACTATCGGAGTATGTAGGTTTGGTACTAAACCCTCTGCGATTTTCCATGTGTATATTATTAGGTAACGTTCTCTTCTACGTTCCAGTGAGTACAGATTCAGTGCTCTTAAACGCTCCCAATAGTGTAGATGTTTTATCGAACTTAATGCGAAGTGAAATTTCTTTGTACACTCTCTACGTCATTTATTTCACCTGCTTTGTATGGGGATGTTAATACGCTACAGTATTCAAGCCGCGGTAGCACTAGAGATTTGAAGAGCGTTATCATAGGCAATTCACCGCGTGTTTTAAAAGTACGCAGAATCCAACCCGTTAGACGTTTCGCAGCCGCCACTTTGACCTGGTTATGTACTTTGAAACCCATATTTTCAGACATTAATACCCCAAGGTCTTTCACACTGTCTTTCCGTTCTATTATGTGGTTAGATTCTGTTAAGTAATTTGTAATTTCTTTAACACCATTATTATCTCTGTACCGTATTAATTGGAATTTTTCCTCATTGAATTGCATGTTGTTTTTCCTGGTCCACTGGAACACTACATTCATGTCTTCCTGCAGTCGGCCCGTGTCCTCTTGTGTGTTTACTATCTTGCTTAATTTTGTGTCATCAGCAAAAGACGACACCGTACTGTGTCTGGTGTTGGTATCTATGTCGCAAATTAGTATGAGGAACAGAAGGGGCGCTAGCACTGTTCCTTGGGGCACTGAGCTTTTGACATCCTAAGGCTCAGAAGTGACTTGGTATACTGCTACCGATTGTTTTTGGTTTACGAGGAAATTGTATATCCACCGTCCGATTTTCAAAGTTATACATTTTGCTTTCAGTTTGTGGGCTATTATACCATGGTCACATTTATCAAATGCCTTAGCAAAATCGGTGTAAATGACATCCACGTTTTTCTTTTCTTCTAGCGCTTTAAGAATTTTGTCATAGTGTTCCAAAAGTTGTGAGAGACATGATCTTCCCGCTCTGAACCCATGTTGACCGGTGTTGTGTAGTTCATTTGTCTCCATGAATGTTGAAATTTTGCTTCGCAGGACTCGCTCGAAAACTTTAATGATGTGAGAGGTTAGAGCTACCGGGCGGTAGTTTTTTGGTAGTGCTTTACTCCCTCCTTTAGGCAGTGGGGCAATTATTGCGTTTTTCAAGCTATCTGGTATGTCACCAGTGTCTAGACTCCTTCTCCACATTATAGCCAGGGGTTTTGAGAGGTTTTCCTTACATTTTTTCATTAGGATCGAATTCCAAGAGTCCGGGCCTGGTGCCGAGTGGGATGGCATGTTGGAAATGGCCTCTTCTATGTCTTTTGGACCGAAATCAATATCCAGCATCTGAGGGGTTTCCGTGGGGGAGGTTTCCATGAAAAATATATTTTGGTCTCTGATGCCTTTTGTTTCATCAGGCTCACTGAATGCCATTTCATACTGCCTGCTTAAGAGTTCGCTCATTTCCTTTTTGTCCCCTGTGAAACAGCCGTCCCCTTTGCTCAGTGGGCCGATGTTTGATGTTGTTTTAGCCTTTTGTTTGGCGTATGAAAAGAAGTATTTGGAATTTTCCTTTATACCTGCAATAGCTTTCCTCTCCTCTTCCATATGTTGTAGTTCATATGATATTCTTAGCCTTTGTTCAATTTCCACAATTTCTCTATCTATTTCGACCTTTTGCCTATCCTGTAGATTTTGATGTGTGCGTCTTTGTGTGAGTAATTTTCTTCTTCTGTACAGCCTCCTCCTTTCCCGATCTTGTTTGCTTCTTCGTTTTGTTTGTCTTGCAGGTATATGGTGGCTACAGATTTGGGTCATGGTTTCTGTTATTAAGACTAGACATTCTGCTGGTGTCAGGTTATCCATTAAATCTTCCCAGTCTATTTCTTCCATTTCTTGATTTACCTCTTCCCACCTAATGTTTTTGTTATTGAAGTTAAATTTACTGAAGGGGCCGTTTTTTGTTCTCGATTCTGAGGTTGTCAGTACACTTTCTAAGGTTGTTTTGATCTCAATTAATTTATGATCTGAGTATGTTGTGTCCGATATGTTAATGCTGTGTACTAGAGAGTCGTTGTTAGTGAAGACCAGGTCTAAGATATTGTTTTCCCGTGTGGGTTCAGCAATATGTTGGGTAAGACTAAAAAAATCACAAAGTTCAAAAAGCTCTCTCATATTAGTATTTGCTTCTCCGGTGTTATTTGCCACTAACTGGTTTTCTAGTTGTCTCCATTTAATGTTTGGTAGGTTAAAGTCTCCTAGCCATATAATATTTGGTGTTGGGTTCCCCAGGGTTTCCACTTCTGATTTTATTTTGTTGAGCTGGGTTTTGAATTCTTCTCGGGATGAGTCTGGAGGCCTGTATGTAACAATAACTGCTAAATTTAGGGATTCTATTTTAACTCCAAGTATTTCCACCACTTCATTACTGTTATTTAGGAATTCAGTACATATCAGTGAGTCATGTATGTACAAGGCTACACCTCCATGTGATCTATGCGTTCTGTCCGCCCTATGTAGGTTGTAACCAGGAATCCATACCTCACTATCTTCCTGATCTTTAACCTGGCAAGCGCGATAGGCCTCACGGAAGGCTTCCTATAGGGAACGCGATAGGCCTCACGGAAGCAAGACCATAAAAAAAAGCCTTCCAAAAAAAAAAGGGCCTATCAAAACAAAGGATTTTGTCTCTAGGTGAGATAATTCCCCTCTAGTACTCATCCATGTGTTTCTCACCCCTCCTCCTCCCCTCCTTCCCCACCTTATTCCCCCCTCCCCCCCCTCCTCAATTATCACCTATTTTTCCTCTTATTATCATCATTTATCGGTTATTTTTCTCTCCCGCGATAATGTAGCACAAGTGGGTTGCATAAAAGACCGTTATGCAACACCCAGACACCGGCACACACCGCCCCGCTCGTCTCAGTTGACTCCCAGACAGCGAGAGGGGAGGGCTGCCTGTGGCTCTCTCTCGCCTGAGATTATGACGGGTGGCCAATATCTTCGTTTTTCACCACCCAAATGCTTTTCCCACTTATTTTAGCACTCTTGAAGGTTCATATATACATCATATATGTAAAATAAAAGCATACCGAAAACAAATAATGCTTTATATTGTAAATATAACGAATTCTGTCAGAATCCAGGGCTAGAAATGCACAAATAACTACCCTAGCACCTAGGTCTATATCGCGCTTGTCAGGTTAATGTGAGTTTCTGTGAGAGCCGCAAATATAGCGTTTCCTTCTTCTAGCAGGCCCCTAGTAAATGGTACTTTGTTCGTGGTTCTATTTTTTAGGCCTTGGATATTTGCAAACAAGATTGGGGAGGGATTGTTTGGAGTACTATGTGTACCTAATAGTCTTCGGGATGTATTGGCCACTCTTGGGAGGCCAGGAGGTGCTCGAGGTGTTCTATGTGCTCTTCCATCTCCCTCAGTCTCTTCATCTTCATCTGCCCTTTCCCTCCTTGCCTTTTTCCTCTGTCTCGTCCTCGCATAGCTAGAGAGTTTTTTGGGCTACCATTCGTGTTAGGTCTAGCATACCTCCAAGTCCCTCTAATATGAAAAGCTGGGCATTTCATATTGTAGCAGGTCTTGTTCTTAAGTGATATCTTGCAAAGGGATGATGGTGGTATTTGCAGGTTTCACCAAATCTACATTTTCCATGACTGGTTATGTTGTTGCAAATTTTGGGATGAGCAAATCTACATGAATTCCCATTATATTCGCCCTTTTGACCAAAGTAGCACCTTCTTTCCAGATAATATCTGCACACTAGTGTAGACAACCCCAGTAGGTGGGGCTGGGGCTGCAAGGGGTTATGTGGTGAGCTAAGTGTGGTTGTGGGTGATAGTAGGCTTGGTGTATGGGTGGGTGCGGCCTGCAGGGGGGTGGAGTTACGGGTCGGTTGTAGGTGGGCAGGTGGCAGTGGTGAGGGGGGAGACGATGTGGAAGGGGAGCCTGATATGGGGGCTTGTTGCATCCTACGTTCATCCTGCAATTGTATTTGATCAACAGCAGTAGGGTGGTCAATGGCCATAGATGGGATTAATGTGGGTGTTTTCTGGGTCTGGGGAGGTGTGGGGAGATGTGCGGCAGGGTTTGTGTATATGTAGGGTGCGAAAGGTTGTTGTTCGGCAGGCGATGTGTGTTGCTGTGCAGGAGGCAATGTGGGCATTATCATGGGAAGGTGTGCGTGTGTGGGTTGTGATATTTGTATGGGCCCTGAGGCCCCAATAGTTCCCCATTTTCTGTGAAAGGCAGCTATGTCTTGGCTATATTTCAGTCTATCTTGTACTTCTGTATTTTCTACAGTCTGTATGACTTGCCATGTGATATCGAAACAACTATCGCAGAAATGGAGGTTCTTCCCTCTTGTATTGTACGCCTCATTTATTGGTGTCAATCCTATGCAAATCCAGTGGTATGGTTGCTTGCATATCCGACATGCGGTGCCTTCATGCATGTGTATATTCATCTTACAACTCGTACAGTTGTCTCTGGTAAACATTTTTATTTATTTATTTATTTATTTTTTTTCCACCCGCCCTTACATGGGGGAGAGAGAGAGAGAGAGAGAGAGGGGGGGGGGGGGCTTGGAGGACAAGGAGGTGTTTGTTACGCGGTTTGTGGGGAGTGTGGGGGGGGGGGGGGGTGCCACTCGTTTACCCTCGTTATGTTTAAACTTTAAGTAACTTTAAGTAACACTTTCAATAATTATCTTATGAAACAGAATTCTCACTGGCACTCTAGGAAAATAACGAACTTTCCAGGCTACCTACAGGATATATAGTATCTATTTTAATTTTCATATTGTACCTATCAACTTGATTCAACACTGCTCAGGTTCGAATTTTCACCACATTTGAGAGAGAGAGAGGGGGGGGGGGCTTGGAGGACAATGAGGTGTTTGTTACGCGGTTTGTGGGAAGTGTGGGGGGGGAGGAGTGCCACTCGTTTACAATCGTTATGTTTAAACTTTAAGCAACTTTAACCCTTAAAAAGCGGCCCACCACTTAAGTCGAGTTAAATAAAGCTGGACTATGTGGCGGCGCTCGACATAACTCGAGTGGCAATTTCAGCACGTAATGTGGCTGAGAGAGAGACAAGTGGTGGCAGGAGACTAGCGAGCGTATGACTGCTCCAGACCACCGCGGCGAACCTACTGACACAAATCTCAGCTCCCTCCTCCCTCTCTCACTCGCTACATACTCAATTATGTACCGAAAGTACCGAATTACCTGCTTTTTGCACTCGCGTTGCACGGTTATTGCAAGAAAACTATCCATCATACAAGGATCGTTATGGTGTCATTCGAAAGCTCTGTTTATGCCCTTTCAGGGATAGGTACTTGTTTTACGTTCTGGGTCTTATTTAGGCATGAAAATGATCACGTAAACAGCCCTATTTTGGCTAAAAACACCCCGCTGGGCGGTACACATAAATAAACCGCATAGGCCGCTCGTAAGGTGTTAAGTAACACTTTCAATAATTATCTTATGAAACAGAATTCTCACTGCCCTAATCACTTTTCCCGCATTTGGTCGACTGTTTAACGGAATATACGGCACTCTAGGAAAATAACGAACTTTCCAGGCTACCTATACCTGTATAATATAGCATCTATTTTAATTTTCATATTTTACCTATCAACTTGATTCAACACTGCGCAGGTTCGAATTTTCACCACATTTGGTTGCGTGGGAGATCTTTCTCTCCAATAACGTCACTACTAACCTGCGATATGGTCGAGAAATAATCTGCACTGATTAATTGGTATTAATTGGTATTAGGTATTTCTATTAGTACAACTTCGTCATGTGTGCCATTTTTATATTATTAGTATCATATTAATCATTCGTACACGCTAATTTTATTTTACGTGTTGCTTTATATTGGTTAATTACGTTAGTTCTGTTAACCATATTATTGCTGGATTCCATTCAAGAGATATTAAACCTTTGAATATTCATCAGTAAAGGTAAATTATTAAATCTGGATTCCTCGACCCGAGTTAATATTGTTACATATAATTGATAGAAGAAATATATGTTCAGATCATAATTTAATCAAATTAAGTTAATAGTAGATTGAATTGTAAAAGTAATTCAGCATAGCATTCCTATTAATTTCACTTCATTCTCCCGAACACTAAGTTTATAATCGCACAAATGGTAAATAGAATTTCCAAGACCGCAGTAACTAGAATGACCTAAGCTATTTACCTGGTCCTCAGCCACCCTACCCGTGCTTACTAACCTGCCCACGAGCGCCCCTCACCCCCCTTGAGCGTTACTCGAACCAGCCATCCGTGTACTTGTTTTTATTCCTCAACTCGTTTCATTCTTTCATATTTGGGGAGTCTCTATTAATATATTACTTTAAAGAATAAAAACACGTTAGACACCGACTCACATATATATTATTATGAAGGGTTGATTCTATATGTATATAACGTGTTTATTCTATAATTGCATATTTCCCATATAATACTATCTCTTGATTCACGCGCATTGTATGTGATTACTAGACCTTGATATGTGATGAAATGGTTGTTAATTGTTTACTTGCTGTTCCTTATAATAGCTAAGTAAATCTCCACCCACACTTTAGGCCTAGATATATGCGTGAATCACCTATTAATTGTTTAGGTCAAAATATATATACATACACTTATTATTCCCAAATAATAGTTAAGCGAGGTATTGATCAATCCATATGCCATGTGAATACATAAGAAGTATATAACTTACCTGTGCGTATATAACTTACCTGTGCGTATTCATTGTGTTCTGTAGCACCTTATTGAGTAACTGTTTGTGAATAAGAACGTGTTAGATGTGTTCCTGTTGACGATATTTATGGTCCATAAGTCCATACTTGGATTTTAGTGAAGACTAAATAAAGGGATAAAAACATTATATCCCGGCTATCATATATATATATATATATATATATACACGGTGTCAAACCAGAGATGAGCAGTTTCCACGTCACCCAATGAGGTACTGCACTAGACTCGTTATTTTATTATAGTGGTTTTCCCCAGGAGGCCAATATCCACTTTGATGATGAAGGTGGGTGAATAAAGGTGGATGAATGAAGGTGGGTGAGTGAAGGTGAGTGAATGAAGGTGGGTGAATGAAAGTGGGTGAAGGGAGAAGAGAAAAACTATATACTGTATATAAACATATACCGGTATATATATATATATATATATATATATATATATATATATATATATATATATATCTATATATCTATATATATATCTATATATCTATATATCTATATATATATATATTATATATATAATACGTATATAAAATATAATATTTTACATAGGCATATAATACACCCCGCTCGTTTATGGCCTCGGCCTTGCTCGGGACCTTAGGGTTGTTCGGCCAGACAGCCTGGGGAACAGCAACAACAGCAACACAACAGGGAAGTGGACAAGAAAAAAAATATGTCATTAAACAAAAAAAATAAAAAAATAAATAAAAAAAAATAAAAAAAATAATACATAAAATCAATTATAGATATTCTATATATATATATATATATATATATATATATATATATATATATATATATATATATATATTTATATTTATACAATATATACCGTATATAATATATATATACAGTATATACGGTATATATATACATCATATATATACTGTATATATATATTATATATTATATACTTTTTATTATATATTATATCTATCTATCTATCTATCTATATGCTCAGGCCCAATCCCCATTTTGGGGGTAGCCGACTCAAGACAGAGCAAGAACAGAGAAAACACAAAAACAACATAAAACAACAAATAAACACAGATAAAAAGCACAAACTCACACACATCCAGGTCACCCAGGAGAAGACCCAGAGACCAGGGTCACCAAGGTTGCTCCAGCACTCCCCCGGCCCCCGACCACCCGGAGAGGTTCCGATCTCGGCAGGCAGACATGCAGCGGAGCCAAAGCCACAAGCCCCGCCACCACACTTCCAGGCGCACCCTTCATATTAATCGTCTCCCCGGGCCAGGCGCCTGATGGACTATTATCTAGTCCAACTTGCGCCCGACCCCTTACTCCAAATGACCACGTGTTCACTCAACTATTCACAAGCATTCTCCATTCACTCCTGTCCACCACCACTTTCCCTGCCTGATCTATAGTCATTCCTCTATCATCCAAAGCTTTTCTTACTCAGTCTCTCCATCTCAATGGGGGTCTTCCTGCCCTTCTAACTCCCCTTGTACCTGACTCACATATTCTCTTTGTAAGCCTTTCATCTCCCATTCGTTCAACATGACCATACCAGCTCAGCACCCTTCTGTCCACTCTGGCTGACAAATGTTCCGGCTGCCCCACTCGCCTACGTATCTCTTCATTCCTCAATATGTCTCTACGAGTAACTCCACACATACTCCTCAAGCAGCTCATCTCCATCACATCCAGCCTCTTTTCCCCTTTTTCTTCAGAGCCCATGTCTCAGCCCCATACATCACTGTTGGCACTACAATTCCTTGATACAGTGCACTTTTTACTTTCACTCCGAGATTTCTCGTCTTCCACATACTTCCCATTACTCCGAAAACCTTCCTTCCTTCACACACACTCTGTTTTACCTCCACTTATTCTTCTTCTTCTTTTTGTGGAGTTGCTGTCCCTTTTCAAGCCAGCTCACCTATGCACCGGTGATTTTTCCAGAAACAGCTAGAGTTAGATTAAGAATTAGTTTAGAAAATATGTAGTCGTAGAAAGGATAGATAAAGACAAATAATTGAAGTATATAGCTTAAGCAGAATTCTTCTCTCCCTATTTACCCCCTCCTCCACCCCCCAATATCTTGTTCTCTCCTTATCTTAATTTAACTTTTCCCCTCTCTACTATTTAATCTCATTGTTCTTCCTCCCCCGCTCTGGTCACCTTCTCCCCCCTCACCCTATTCTATTCTATTCCGTGTTCTCTTCTGCCACACCTGCTCCAGGAATCTTTTCACTACCTTCATTCTTTTCCCCATTTCCCCATCTACCCCCTCTTCTGTCCCGAGACCTAACACAAATTTTACACCCTCATCCTCCTCCTCTTTCTGTTCTTCCCATTCCCTCTCCCCTACCACCCGTTTCAACACATTTTCCAACCCATCTCTCTCCTCTGCATACCCCTGGCACTCTGTCACTATATGTTCTATTGTCTCCTCCACTCTCCTCCCTCCCACCTCACACTGCAGACACTCTTTCACCCCCCCCATTCCACCTCCATGTTCTCCTATTTGTCTCTAATGCTCCTGCCCTAGCCTTAAACAGTAGTTCAGCTCCCCAACTTCCGTCATAGAACTCCTCTTTGCTCGGTCTCCCCTTGCTTCTATATCTTATCAGTGTACTTTTCTTCTCCATATTTCTCTTCCATTCCTGTCTTCCTACTTCCTTCACTCTCGTTCCTATCTCTTTCTCTAGTCTCCTTCCCTGACCTAGTCCTGCATTACTCCCTACATCTCTCCACTCCTCTCCCACCCTTCTTTGTTTCACTCCTATTTTTTTCAGTTTTCTCTTACACTCTTTTGCCCATCTACTCTTCCCCTCCCCCCATTCATTCACTCTCCTTGGCTACCTATTATCCTCCATCTCCTCCAACCTACTCTTGTACCTCAACTTTGCCTTCGCCACTCTTTCCTCAAACGTACTCCATCCCATCTCCCCTCTCACTGCTTCATTTGCTGTCCACCTACTTGCTCCTAACCCCATTCTTCCTATTTTATTTTGTCCCGTCTCCAGTCTATTTATTTATCCCCCTGTACTCCCTCTCACATCCATCCCGTACATTATTCTCGGCACTTCAAAGTCCTTCCACACCTCTCTTACTATTTTATTTGTATTTACTCTGGTTTTTGTCACATTCCACAGTTTACCACTACACTGCTCCACCTTCATGATTTTCTCATTCATTGTCCTTTGTCGCCCTTCCCTCCCTATCCATACCCCTAAATACTTCACTTCCTCCCTTGTTTCTATTCTTTCCCCTCCTATCCTCATTTCTACTGCCTCTGGTCCATTTACTACTATCCTACTGCTTTTCTCTACACTGAACTTCATTTCTAGGTCTCTGCCAAACCTTTCCGCCTACTGTAACATTTCCCCCATAGCTCCCTCTGTCTCTGCTATCAACACTACATCATCAGCAAACGTCAGAATTGCTAGCCTATACTGCCCTATTTTCACTCCTTGTCCCTTACTCTTAATTCTCCTCACCAACTCCTCCATGCACATTGCAAACATTAATGGTGACAGGTTACATCCCTGCCTTAACCCTTTCCTTCTCCTGATTCCTTTCACTGCAATATTTTTCCACACAATCTCTGTCTCCGCCCCTTCATACATATTCATTATCATGTTCCTTATCTTCCTACTCACTCATAGTTTCTCCATCACTGCTTCTGCAACTCCCCTACTAATCTTATCATATGCCTTCTCCACATCCAAACACACTATACATCACATTTCCCTTGCTTTGCCTTTTCTCTATAATCTCATCTACTATAAATATATTGTCTGTTCCTCTTCTCCCCTTCCTAAACCCATTTTGCTCTTCACTAAGTAGGATCCTTTCTTCTACATACTCTCCTACCCTCTCCTTTAGTATCCCATAAAATATTTTATTTATTATGTTTATTACCGTTATTGGTCTATAACTCCCCATGTCGTGCACATTTGTTGCTCCTCCTTTGTAAATCAATGTGACCCTTTCTTCTTTCCATCTTGCTGGTATTTCTTCCTCCTTCTATATTTTATCAAATAGCTGCTTTAACATCCTAACTATCAACTCCCCTCCTTCAATATACATCTCTGCTGTTATCCCATCCGGCCCTGCCGCTTCGCTTTGTTTCTCTTCAGCTTCTTCACACTCCTCCTAATCTCCTCCTCACTCACCATCTCATTCATATTTTCATCTATTTCTTCCTCATTTAGTTCAATATTCCATTGCCCTACTCTTATTTGGTCATTTACCCCTCCCACTTCCTCCCAATATATTTTTATTTACTCTCCAATTTTATTTACATCCCTAACTTTTTCCCCACCTACGTTCAGCTCCACTACTACGTTTTCCCTCCTTTTTTCTCTTTTTAGCCATCTATACCACTCAGCTTTTCCTCTGTCCCCCTTCTCTTTTATCCTGTCAATTACTTTCTGTTCATGCTTCTCTATTGCTCCTCTTATTATTTTATTTGTGTTTTTCCGATCCCTCTCGTATTCTTCCCTTGCTATTCGAATTTCCTCCTCACTTATATTTTCCCCTTCTCCAACTCTTTCCTAATCCTATTCCTCTTCTTCCTCGCCTCCTTAATGTCTTTATTCCACCACCCTTTCATTCCTCTACCTTTCCTCTCTATTTTCTCCTTCTCTAACACTCTCTCTGGTACCTTATGCATTTCCCTCTCTATCCACTTATCAATTTGTATTGCACTCCCTCCTCCCACTTCATCTATATCCATATTCCCTATTTCCTCCCTAAACCTCCCCCACTCCGCCTCCTTCATTTTCCATCTTTCTGGCTTACTAGCCTCTCTACACTTCTCTATCTTCTCCTTGTGAGACTTTATGCTGTATCTTAGTTTCAGTAGGTTATGGTCACTGTTTATTTCAAATTTGTGTTCTTCATCTACTACCATTTATATCACTCTCTCTCCTGCTTTCCTGTTCACTAATATATAATCAATAGCTGACCTCCTCCCTTCTCTTCCTCTCCATGTTACTTTCCCCTCCGCCTCTACCATATTCAAATGTTCTAACTGCTCATCCTGACATAGGTCTAACAATAACTTCCCATTCCTATTGATTTGTTCCCCTAAGATTCCTGTGTGAGCATTCATATCCCCCATTATTATGATTTCATCTTCGTTTCCTCTCATCACAGCCCTTATTACTTCGTATTTTCTCCGATTGTCCTCCCTCTCTCTCAGCCCTCCCTCTACCGTCATATAGCATATAATCAGCATAAATTTAGCTCTTTTCATTTCCCCTTTCCCTTCCACCCTCACTACTAGTATGTCCTCCTGGTCTTCCCCTTCCCCCAAGTTCACCTGTTCAACTTCCCATTTTTCTTTTTCTACCACCACTGCGACTCCTGCACCCTTTGTCTTTGTTTTCTCTCTTCCTTTCCCTATTACTTCATACTTCTCCCCTCCCCATTCTATCTTCCCCTTCAATTTTGTTTCTACTATTCCACAAATATTCAACCTTCCTTCCTCTGCTTCTCTCTCTATTTCCTCCATCATTCCCGGCCTCCATCCATTAACATTCACACACCCAATTATTATTTCCCCCATATCCTTTCCATGGTATTCTTGTTTCTTTTTCTTCTTCCTCCTACATTCCTTTCTCCCCCCTTTCCTTTCCTCTTCTACTCCCCCTGGCTCCTTATTTGTTTCCTTTACTTCTCCTCCACTCCCATGTTTTCCCCTATTCTTCGCACTACTGTCTATAATCTCCTTTCTTCCAAGACTATCCCTCCCTATCTCCCTCTTTTTTCCTCTACCCTTTCCCCCCTGTCTTGAATCTCCTGCTCCTTCATTTCCATCCCTTCTCCTCCCTCTGCCCCTACTTCCTCCTCCCTTTCCTCTCCCTTGTTCGTTGACAGTCAATCTACTTTGTTCTTCTCCCATGACGACCACCTCTCTTCTCGTCTAACAATCTCCTCTATCCTCTCTGCTATATGTCTTTCCTCCTCCCTTTTTAGGTGCCAAAGGAACCTCCATACCTCCACTCCTGCTTATCGTTCCTCCTAGATATTTAAAACACTCTACTTGTTCCAATATTTCCCCATCCAGCCTCACATCTAGATTCACCCTATGCTCTCCCTTATTACACACCATTACTTTACTTTTATTGACGTTCACCTTCAGTTTCCTCCTTCCACAAACCACACCAAACTCTTTGACTACCTGCTGCAGTTTCTCATCAGAATCCGCCACCAATGCTGTGTCATCAGCGAACAGCAACTGATTCAACTCCCAATCTCTACCATTCTTTCCTACTAAACCCAATCCTCTTCCCATAGTTCTCCTTTTCACCTCCCTCACCACACCATCCATAAACATATTAAACAGCCATGGTGACATTACACAACCCTGTCGCAAACCTACCTTTACCTCAAACCATTCACTCAACTCACCATTTCCTACTCTCACACATGCTGTGCTCCCTTCATAAAAACTCTTAACTGCTTCTAACAAATTTCCTCCTATTTCATAAATCCTTAACACCTTCCACATTGCTTCACGGTCCACACGATCATACGCTTTTTCCAAGTCCATAAAAGCCCAAAATATCTCCTTATGCTTCTCTAAATACTTCTCGCATACCTGTCTTACGAGACAGTTACATCTGATCTACGCACCCTCTTCCCCTCCTAAAACCGAACTGTTCTTCTCCTATTGCAACTTCCATACACTTAATTATCCTCTCTATCAACATCCTGCCATATAGCTTTCCAACCACTGACAATAAACTAATACCTCTATAACTTGAACACTCCTGCTGATCTCCCTTCCCCTTGTACAACGGCACAATACATGCACTCTTCCAGTCTATTGGTACCATTGACACAGCAAAGCACACATTGAAAAGTCTCACCAACCAATCTATTTTCATATCTCCACCCTTCTTTATACACTCCACAGCAATACTATCCAAACCTTCTTCTTTTCCCGCTCTCATTTGTTTCACTGCTTCTTTCACCTCATTTTCCTCAATCCTTTCATTCATTCCCTGCCACCTGGGTGGCCTGGGTAACCTATCTCCATCCACCTCTGCTTCAATCACTGCTTCTCTTCCATCTCTTGTATTTAACAAAGATTCAAAATACTCGGCATATCTTTTCCTCACTTCATCTGGTTCCACTAGTAATTCTCCATTTTCATCTTTCACTGACTCTTCCCTCTTTTGTCCTCCTTTCCTTACTTTATTTACCTCCTTCCAGAACATCTTATTTCGTTCTTCAAAATTCTCACTCAGCCTTTGACCCCACCTTTCGTTTGCATCTTTTTTCGCTTCTCTAATTTTCCGTTTTGCCTCTCTCCTTTCTCCTTGTACCTCTCCCATACCTCAACACTACCATCCTGTAAAACCCTCTCAAAACACTGTCTCTTCTCCTCAACTGCCTTTCTCACCGTATCATTCCACCACTCGCTTCCCTTCCTGATACCTCTGCCTCCTACTTTCCTTTTGCCGCATACTACCTCTGCACTTGCTTTCACTCCTTCCTTAAACTGTTGCTATTCAACCTCTACTTCTCTTCCATCTCTCTCACTTCCATCCACTTTTCATTTAGTCTTTCCTTGTACTCCCTCTCTTTTTTCACTCTTCTCTAACTCACTAACTTGTATTACCTCTCTTACTTCACGCTTGTCTCTTATTCTCCTGTAACTCTTAACTCTTAGCTTTCCCTCCACCAGGTAATGATCTGACATACCCTCCGCCTCACCTCTCATCACATTCACATCCAGCAGTCTACACAATCTTTCCCTTGTCACCAGCACATAATCCATCAATGCCCTCTCTACAATCTCTCCCCTCACAAGTCTATGCCAGGTGTACTTGTTTATACGCCTTTTTTTTTAAGAACGTATTACCTACACTCAATCTGCACTCTTCACATACATTTGTCAGTCTTTCTCCACTCTCGTTTACACCATCCACACCAAAACTACCGATGACTCCCTCAACAGGCTCATTTCCTACCCTAGCATTTAGGTCCCCTAAAACTATAACATTTTCATTTTCATCAAACCCTTGTAGACAATCTCTCAAATCCTCCCAGAAACCCTTTACCTCGTCTAATTCTCTTTCACTTCCTGGTCCATACGCACTTACAAAAACCCACCTTTCACCCTTAAACCGCATTCGCACCCACATTAGCCTTGATGAAACCTCTTTCCACTCTTTTATATACTCTCTCAACTCCTCCCTCACAATAATAGCCACTCCTTCTTTCCCCCTCACTCCCTCGTCTACTCCAGACTTTCTACCTATCACATTTCCAAAATACACTTCTCCCTCTCCTTTCATCTTTGTTTCATTCAGTGCAAGGACATCATACATCTTTCTTTCAAATAACCTTCCAATATCCTCTCGCTTCTCATTCGTACTACATCCACGCACATTAAAAGCTCCTATTCTTAGGGTCCGGGACCACGAACGCGTTCCCTCGCCCCTATCTCTGTCTCGTTTTTTTGGTAGATTTATTTAAGGGGAGAAGGATACCAGGCCCCCTGCCCCCGATCCCCTTTAGCGGACTTCTACGTCTCGCCGGAGAAAACCGGTGGTGGAAATTTCTCACCCCTCCACCACAGAGGAGGGGTTATTTTGTCTAAAACATATATAACGTTGTACCAATTACAATGTTGAGTTGTGAATACAGTTTCAGACACAAAATACGGTACTACTTATTAATAAACAATTTTGAAAGGAAGTTATACTATACATTTTCTTCTAACATTTCATATTAAGATATTTGCTGCGAATTGAGAGAATAATTGGCCGACTTATAATGAACAGAATGCTGAATAGGTGAATCTTCATGTGCATTATATGTGATATTCCCCAACAGTTCAGTTTCAACAGTTTCTACAATCTTAATTATTCCCCAACAATTAAGTCTCAAAAGTGTTTACAATCTTAAGTAGTCTTGATTGCACGTTTTTGTTAGCTCTTCTGTCCATTTATTTGCCTACCTTTTCAAAGTATTTGGTTCAGATAATATTGATTCATAGCGTTAATCTGCCAACCCTGTCCATCATAATAAACGCATTGTTTCCTTTCAGCATCTCTATTGTTCTTCCCTTTTATCCTATTCTGTCTTTTCACCCTCACTTCCGCTTGTCCCTGTTCTCATATGCTGCCTGTGACCCCTCCTCTTAAATTTTGTTTCACTCTCTCCTTTATCTCTCTGAAACCTCTTTTACCTGAAAGACTTTGCCTTTTGTATTTTCTCCGGTATATTTATATTACTGTTGTATTTATTGTCGTTAATTATATAGTTTTCATTCACCCTCTTCGTTTGGTCACAGATCCTATTATTTGGTTTGTGTTAACTAGCCCTTGCCAATTTCACTCCATAATTTATCTACCACTCAACACTACCTGCTTGAAAAATGGTCAGGACAAAAATGAGATTATGACTAACTTTTGATGAACTAAACATAGCCTTATATGTCCTTAGCCGAACCACCGGAATTATGATAAATAAATAAATGTTAAATAAAACAGGGATAAAATTGGGCAGATATCCATAATTGTCATAATTACTCCTATCATGGATGTTATTGCCGGTCTTTTTCAATGCCTGTTTCTCCAAGATCACCTCCCAAAACTACCACAATCTAAACTAACAAATGATCGGTTAGACTATATTTCTTAGACTCGGTTTCGTTAGATTATGGTAGATTAGATGTGGAAAGGTTAGATTAGCTTTAGTTCGGTTGTGACCGTTTGTTGACTTGCAACCCGTAATATATATGGATACCTTACTCTTTTTATTCAGTCTCTACCACTCATAAACATTAATAACTCTGCATACCACAATAATTCCACCCACACTCTCTACAATACACACAGTCACAACCTTACTAATCCGAACAAAGCCATCAAGGTGAGGTAAACAATTTTGGGTCATCCCCTTGCGGACTGACTTGGGCTCAGTGGATGAAGGGGGTGTTACTTTTAAACCCCCTTCTGTATCATGTTAGGTTCATTAGTTATTACAATTTAAGACATTCGCCCAATTAGTTTGTCTATTTTAAGACCTCTCACCCCATTTGTTTGTCAATATTAAGACCTATCGTGCCATTCGGGTGTCGATTTTTTCCTGGCGAGCGATAGAGGATCTGCAATTTGAGAAGAATCGGCCTTTGGCCGCGGCATTTTTCTACCGAAAAATGTACAAATTTGTCTCGAAGGGAGGTTGTGAGGGTATTTTTATTAAGATTGATTAGAAATCTAGGTAGGAAAGTAATATTAATATATATATATATATATATATATATATATATATATATATATATATATATATACAGTATATATATATACAGTATATATATATACTGTATATACTGTATAGATACAATATACCTGTATATACAGTATACAGGGTGTCCCAGGAGGAAAGGGCATAACTATGAGAAATTATAAAACAATATATTCTAAGCCTAAAATATTCTATAATAAATATTCCAAATCTCAACCAGTAAAGATATATTGCATGTTGAAAATGGCATTTTCTTAAGTATTTCCCCATATGGGTGGCCTGGCTGTCCTAGTAACTACCACACCTCCATCTATCTAACTGCAGTTATTTTACCATGTTATTGTTAAGATAATATAATTCTGTAAGTTGCAATCTGATTCTAGATATAATAGCTCACTTTGAACCATTTGGAAACTATCTGGCATGGAAGAGTCCATTACAGTGAGGCGGGGGAGGACACTATATAAAACCTTCAATATCTTTTAAACGGTTGAGATTTGGACTTTTTGTTGGAGATCATTTTAGGCTTAGAATACCGTGTTTTATCATTTCCCAAAGTTCTGCCATTTCCTCCTGGGACACCCTGTATATATATATACAGTATATACAGAGCGATCCTTAAATAATTGCCCATAGGGATTTCCCTTGTATTTTATTATAAGAAATATTACCATCAACACTACCACTATCATCATCACTACTTCTATCACCATAATGAAATACATGGGAATCCCTATGGACAATTATTTAATGATCGCTCTGTATATATATATATATATATATATATATATATATATATATATATACGGTATATAATGTATATATATATATATATAATATAATATATATATATATATATACAGTATATATATATATTTTTTTTTTTTTTTTCTTTAATACATACGAGGTTGAAAGAAATGGCAATTTCAGCGTTGGAAATTTTATTATTCAAAGTTTCCAGGAAGTAGATGAATGAGATTAGCAAAATTCATGGTGGTACAGGGTTACATTAATGTACATGCTGATACAGGATATACGACGCATTTCACTGGACAACCAGCATTATCAAGTAAGGATAGAATGATATAAAAGGTAAACAGGAAGGGTATATATATATAGAGGGTGCAGGATCAGAGGAGGTGAAAATCAGGGGGCAAAAGTCTGCTATTGGTGGAGGGGTATTCTAGGAGTCTAAAAGAGAGATCCGCTTCACGCAGGCGCACTGGATGCGGGAAGGTGGTGGTCGGTTGGCGGGGTCGAAGCTGATTGGCTGCGTGTCGAGGGGCGTGGCCTAAGTTGCCTAGTACGTGTGGCGCCGGCAGAAGACGAAGCTGAAGGAGGTAGCGTGGGGGGCTGCGTCAAGATTAGCAGATTAGTCAGTCAGAGAGGAGGGTCACATCCGTCGCGGTCCGGGATTTTTCGACTATCCCGCGGGATACTGGTGATTAAACTTCCAAAAAATCACACACAAAAACAAACGTAGTGTCGCGGTCCTGTGAAGTGCAAAATCGAACCGATTGATAGAATATCTGGAGAGATATACGCGTTTTGGAGAAAAAATCCGTTAACTCCTACAGCAGTGCCACGGCGCTGGTCTAGGACAGGCCTAGGGCAGGCCATAAGGCGGGTGGAAAGAAGAAGGGAAAGAAAAAACCGTTACGTCCCAAAGCAAAGTGTTAGTCCTATGAAATCAAACAGGGCTATGGGAAAATAGGAAGCCTAAGTTAAAAGTGATAGTGAACATCGTATATCACGTAAATAAACTAGGAAAGTATATAATACAGAGAATTAAAGTCAGGGGAACTTTTAACTTTTAGCTTGGGAACAGGACGTATGCTGTAAACAAAATACCCTCAGTGACCGCAAAGACCATAAACACATATATCCCCTTGCTCTCCTGGACACGTCACCTCCCCTCCCCCTATACGATTTTACCAAAAGCGAAACTTAACCTCGACAGGAAAGGGTACCGACAAAACAAATATCGTAAATAATAGCAAACAGAGAAAAACAATATTTAAACAATTAATCAGTGCAGATTATTTCTCGACCATATCGCAGGTTAGTAGTGACGTTATTGGAGAGAAAGATCTCCCACGCAACCAAATGTGGTGAACATTCGAAGCTGCGCAGTGTTGAATCAATTTGATAGGTAAAATATGAAAATTAAAATAGATACTATATTATACAGGTATAGGTAGCCTGGAAAGTTCGTTATTTTCCTAGAGTGCCGTATATTCCGTTAAACAGTCGACCAAAAACGGGAAAAGTGGTTAGGGCAGTGAGAATTCTGTTTCATAAGATAATTATTGAAAGTGTTACTTAAAGTTACTTAAAGTTTAAACATAACGAGTGTAAACGAGTGGCACTCCCCCCCCCCCCCCCCCCCCCCACACTCCCCACAAACCGCGTAACAAACACCTCCTTGTCCTCCAAGCCCCCCCCCCCCCTCTCTCTCTCTCAAATGTGGTGAAAATTCGAACCTGAGCAGTGTTGAATCAAGTTGATAGGTAAAATATGAAAATTACAATAGATACTATATATACTGTAGGTAGCCTGGAAAGTTCGTTATTTTCCTAGAGTGCCAGTGAGAATTCTGTTTCATAAGATAATTATTGAAAGTGTTACTTAAAGTTACTTAAAGTTTAAACATAACGAGGGTAAACGAGTGGCACCCCCCCCCCCCCCACACTCCCCACAAACCACGTAACAAACACCTCCGTGTCCTCCAAGCCCCCCCCCCCTCCCCCCTCTCTCTCTCCCCCATGTAAGGGCGGGTGGAAAAACAAAAACAATAAAAAACAAAAACAAAAATGTTTACCATAGACAACTGTACGAGTTGTAAGATGAATATATACATGCATGAAGGCACCGCATGTCGGATATGCAAGCAACCATACCACTGGATTTGCATACGATTGACACCAATAAATGAGGCGTACAATACAAGAGGGAAGAACCTCCATTTCTGCGATAGTTGTTTCGATATCACATGGCAAGTCATACAGACTGTAGAAAATACAGAAGTACAAGATAGACTGAAATATTGCCAAGACATAGCTACCTTTCACAGAAAATGGGGAACTATTGGGGCCTCAGGGCCCATACAAATATCACAACCCACACACGCACACCTTCCCATGATAATGCCCACATTGCCTCCTGCACATCAACACACATCGCCTGCCGAACAACAACCTTTCGCACCCTACATATACACAAACCCTGCCGCACATCTCCCCACACCTCCCCAGACCCAGAAAACACCCACATTAATCCCATCTATGGCCATTGACCACCCTACTGCTGTTGATCAAATACAATTGCAGGATGAACGTAGGATGCAACAAGCCCCCATATCAGGCTCCCCTTCCACATCGTCTCCCCCCTCACCACTGCCACCTGCCCACCTACAACCGACCCGTAACTCCACCCCCCTGCAGGCCTCACCCACCCATACACCAAGCCTACTATCACCCACAACCACACTTAGCTCACCACATAACCCCTTGCAGCCCCAGCCCCACCTACTGGGGTTGTCTACACCAGTGTGCAGATATTATCTGGAAAGAAGGTGCTACTTTGGTCAAAAGGGCGAATATAATGGGAATTCATGTAGATTTGCTCATCCCAAAATTGCAACAACATAACCAGTCAGGGAAAATGTAGATTTGGTGAAACCTGCAAATACCACCACCCATCCCTTTGCAAGACTCACTTAAGAACAAGACCTGCTACAATATGAAATGCCCAGCTTTTCATATTAGAGGGACTTGGAGGTATGCTAGACCTAACACGAATGGTAGCCCAAAAAACTCTCTAGCTATGCGAGGACGAGACAGAGGAAAAAGGCAAGGAGGGAAAGGGCAGATGAAGATGAAGAGACTGAGGGAGATGGAAGAGCACATAGAACACCTCAAGCACCTCCTGGCCTCCCAAGAGTGGCCAATACATCCCGAAGACTATTAGGTACACATAGTACTCCAAACAATCCCTCCCCAATCTTGTTTGCAAATATCCAAGGCCTAAAAAATAGAACCACGAACAAACTACCATTTATTAGGGGCCTGCTAGAAGAAGGAAACGCTATATTTGCGGCTCTCACAGAAACTCACATTAAAGATCAGGAAGATAGTGAGGTATGGATTCCTGGTTACAACCTACATAGGGCGGACAGAACGCATAGATCACATGGAGGTGTAGCCTTGTACATACATGACTCACTGATATGTACTGAATTCCTAAATAACAGTAATGAAGTGGTGGAAATACTTGGAGTTAAAATAGAATCCCTAAATTTAGCAGTTATTGTTACATACAGGCCTCCAGACTCATCCCGAGAAGAATTCAAAACCCAGCTCAACAAAATAAAATCAGAAGTGGAAACCCTGGGGAACCCAACACCAAATATTATATGGCTAGGAGACTTTAACCTACCAAACATTAAATGGAGACAACTAGAAAACCAGTTAGTGGCAAATAACACCGGAGAAGCAAATACTAATACGAGAGAGCTTTTTGAACTTTGTGATTTTTTTAGTCTTACCCAACATATTGCTGAACCCACACGGGAAAACAATATCTTAGACCTGGTCTTCACTAACAACGACTCTCTAGTACACAGCATTAACATATCGGACACAACATACTCAGATCATAAATTAATTGAGATCAAAACAACCTTAGAAAGTGTACAGACAACCTCAGAATCGAGAACAAAAACCGGCCCCTTCAGTAAATTTAACTTCAATAACAAAAACATTAGGTGGGAAGAGGTAAATCAAGAAATGGAGGAAATAGACTGGGAAGATTTAATGGATAACCTGACACCAGCAGAATGTCTAGTCTTAATAACAGAAACCATGACCCAAATCTGTAGCCACCATATACCTGCAAGACAAACAAAACGAAGAAGCAAACAAGATCGGGAAAGGAGGAGGCTGTACAGAAGAAGAAAATTACTCACACAAAGACGCACACATCAAAATCTACAGGATAGGCAAAAGGTCGAAATAGATAGAGAAATTGTGGAAATTGAACAAAGGCTAAGAATATCATATGAACTACAACATATGGAAGAGGAGAGGAAAGCTATTGCAGGTATAAAGGAAAATTCCAAATACTTCTTTTCATACGCCAAACAAAAGGCTAAAACAACATCAAACATCGGCCCACTGAGCAAAGGGGACGGCTCTTTCACAGGGGACAAAAAGGAAATGAGCGAACTCTTAATCAGGCAGTATGAAATGGCATTCAGTGAGCCTGATGAAACAAAAGGCATCAGAGACCAAAATGTATTTTTCATGGAAACCTCCCCCACGGAAACCCATCAGATGCTGGATATTGATTTCAGTCCAAAAGACATAGAAGAGGCCATTTCCAACATGCCATCCCACTCGGCACCAGGCCCGGACTCTTGGAATTCGATCCTAATGAAAAAATGTAAGGAAAACCTCTCAAAACCCCTGGCTATAATGTGGAGGAGTCTAGACACTGGTGACATACCAGATTGCTTGAAAAACGCAATAATTGCCCCACTGCATAAAGGAGGGAGTAAAGCACTACCAAAAAACTACCGCCCGGTAGCTCTAACCTCTCACATCATTAAAGTTTTCGAGCGAGTCCTGCGAAGCAAAATTTCAACATTCATGGAGACAAATGAACTACACAACACCGGTCAACATGGGTTCAGAGCGGGAAGATCATGTCTCTCACAACTTTTGGAACACTATGACAAAATTCTTAGAGCGCTAGAAGAAAAGAAAAACGTTGATGTCATTTACACCGATTTTGCTAAGGCATTTGATAAATGTGACCATGGTATAATAGCCCACAAACTGAAAGCAAAATGTATAACTTTGAAAATCGGACGGTGGATATACAATTTCCTCGTAAACCGAAAACAATCGGTAGCAGTAAACCAAGTCACTTCTGAGCCTTCGGATGTCAAAAGCTCAGTGCCCCAAGGAACAGTGAAGGCGCCCCTTCTGTTCCTCATACTAATTTGCGACATAGATACCAACACCAGACACAGTACGGTGTCGTCTTTTGCTGATGACACAAAATTAAGCAAGATAGTAAACACACAAGAGGACACGGGCCGACTGCAGGAAGACATGAATGTAGTGTTCCAGTGGACCAGGGAAAACAACATGCAATTCAATGAGGAAAAATTCCAATTAATACGGTACGGAGATAATAATGGTGTTAAAGAAATTACAAATTACTTAACAGAATCTAACCACATAATAGAACGGAAAGACAGTGTGAAAGACCTTGGGGTATTAATGTCTGAAAATATAGGTTTCAAAGTACATAACCAGGTCAAAGTGGCGGCTGCGAAACGTCTAACGGGTTGGATACTGCGTACTTTTAAAACACGCGGTGAATTGCCTATGATAACGCTCTTCAAATCTCTAGTGCTACCGCGGCTTGAATACTGTAGCGTATTAACATCCCCATACAAAGCAGGTGAAATAAATGACGTAGAGAGTGTACAAAGAAATTTCACTTCGCATATAAGTTTGATAAAACATCTACACTATTGGGAGCGTTTAAGAGCACTGAATCTGTACTCACTGGAACGTAGAAGAGAACGTTACCTAATAATATACACGTGGAAAATCGCAGAGGGTTTAGTACCAAACCTACATACTCCGATAGTCATGAAATTCAGTGATAGGAGAGGCTGGGAATGCGAAATCCCCCGGATGAATAACAGGGGTGCTATGGGCTCTCTGCAAGAGGGCTGGTTATCACACAGAGGCCCACGTCTCTTCAACAAACTCCCACGGCGAGTAAGAGACATGAGGGACATCTCGTTAGACAACTTCAAGAGAGCCCTAGATGTCGAACTGCAAAAAGTGCCAGACGAGCCCATCCTCGCAAGGGAGCGAGCTGTCGCTTCAAACAGTCTACTGCACCAAATCACCACCCATAACGAGGGGCGTCGCGCTCCTTGGTGCCGCTAGAGGAGCGGCGAACACATCTAAAGGTATCTAAAGGTAAGGGCACCGGGAGGTGAGGGGGGGCGTTAGGTCATGTAGGATAGTGCCTTTTGGGAGAAGGCAGGATCTGAAGGTACAGAGTTTGGTTGTTGATGTTAGGATGTAATGCTTGGATATATAACGCTTCGTTGCCACCACCTTCCCGCATCCAGTGCGCCTGCGTGAAGCGGATCTCTCTTTTACACTCCTAGAATACCTCTCCACCAATAGCAGACTTTTGCCCCCTGATTTTCGCCTCCTCTGATCCTCCACCCTCTATATATACCCTTCCTGTTTACCTTTTATATTATTCTATCCTTACTTGATAATGCTGGTTGTCCAGTGAAACGCGTCGTATATCCTGCATCATCATGTACATTAATGTAACCCTGTACCACCATGAATTTTGCTAATCTCATTCATCTATTTCCTGCCACCCAGGGAAAACTCATCAGAGACCTGGAAACTATGAATAATAAAATTTCCAATGCAGAAATTGCCATTTTAGTCTATACTTCCTATAGTAAACCCTGCAATGTTAATTACTTTAAACTTTTTTTGTGCAAATGTATTATATATGGTTAGGAGAGCAAAATTAGCTTGGTTGCTACTTGTGCAACCTTTAGCATTTCTCAGAATTTAAGATGGCGCCCTCCGACATCTTGAATTTTGGCCAATTTTCAACTTTTGATCTTGATGACATAGAGGGTCGTGTAATACCTCTTTTTAGCGGTTTTCCAGGACGGGGAGTCCATTTCTGGGGTTAATTTGTGGATATAGGGTGAGTATCAAGGTCAAACCAGAGGTCAAAGATCAAATTTTGCCTAAAATCTGGAAAAATCACTTATGTGGTTTGAATATGAATGTATTTGTCAGCCACTACAATATGCATATATATATATATATATATATATATATATATATATATAAAAGAAGTGAATCATATGTTTGTTAATTCATTATCCACATCTAGCTCCTCTTTTTCGTCTTCTATATCCATGTGCTTCCTGGTGAAAGGACTACAGCAAATGTCTCCTCCCTCGCACTTACTGTAGTCCATGCATGAAAGGCCTGCACTGCTGCAGCTGCATCGTGTGCCACTGCAAGCCTTGCCCTCTGCAGTGCAGCTACAGCTAACTACATCCAGGAGTGCTTGGGGAGCAACTGGCGCTGTTGAGACGGCCGGTGTGATGGTGGAGCTTTGGATGTTCCAACCAAAGTTGGCAATATTTCTAGCTTCTATAGATGGATCACGTTGGTCCGCTGCCTTCCACAGTAGCATCTGAAGATGAGCTCGGAGCACGTGCAGCTGCAGGTTCGCATCAGTCGGTGGCTTCTTACGGGCACGGTAGAAGTGAACACATGTGTCATTCATTGTTGTACAGCTCTTCTGTCCGTAGAGTGGTAAGAAGAAGGTGCATGCTGTCTCCTGCAACTGAGTGTGGGTCACGCTTGGCTGTCCGAGCACTTCATCGAGACCTGGTATATTTATCTCTAGGAGTTTGAGTGCTGACAGCTTTCCCTTTCCAAAGGGGTATGATACTGTATCGCAGCCTGACAGTGCATGGACACCAAGAAGTTGGCTGCACTTTCTCGGGCCTAACCGCCAAACAGTTTCGTTGATGTCCAAGACATCCCCCTTCCATTTTTCCATTTCAATCTTGGCGGAAACTCGCATCCTCGATGTCCAGTACACCAAGAGAACAAAGACATCAGTGTCACCACTGAGGATGCGGATGGTCTTGGCACCTTCTTCCACTGCTTTCAGCATGTAGCTGCAGAGGGTTATGTCTGCCTCGTCATGGGTAACGACACATTCCAGCTTGTTGATGAGTTGAATATTGTGTGGAAGTTGATTGCCACATAAAATGTTGTTGAGCAGATTCTTGTTCTGGGAATTGTGAAGAATAGCTTCTCGACATGGAATTTGCGGTTAACCGAACTTCCTTGGCTCTTCCTCTTCTTGATCGCTCGTGGTCCTTTGCACTGGGAGCTTCTTGGTCATATCTGTCAAACAGAACTATTTTCTTGGAGACAGGAGAGAAGTGGGCCAGTCTAGTGCCGAAACTTGCAGCCAGGTCTCCTGTAGTCCCGGAGACTGGCCATACAACGTGGTACAGAAGCTGACCACCATCAACCAGCACCACATCTGGAGCAGATTCAGTCGTGACAAAGACGCCAAGAGATTTGACGAGCACTGCCTTGTCACCCTTCCTCAAGCAGCCGTACTCGTCGATAAGGGCTGGAGGGACCGGACTCAGTTCAAACTGGAAGAGAGTGGCTATATCAATGCTGCACTGCTGCCCCACGACTAACAGCCGACTGAACAGAGTTTCGATGTTGTAGACGGCCTTCCCTTTGATAATGACTGCCTTCTTGAGTGACTCCATTGTTTTGACCTTCTTCTTTATTGTCTTGTTGAATTCACTGCTCAGCGAAGCAGAGAAGTGCCTGCTCTGCTCACTCCCGATGGCCAATGCGTTCTGAACATTCACTGTGTCTGTTGCCACTTGTCCATTGCATATGTTATAAAGACCTGGTTCCTGGTCCTTGAAAGGGTAACTGTACTTCTCCAGCTCCACCGCGATCTTCCTCCGATCGGCCTAGTCCAGTCTCCTTCTTCTCTCTCCTTCCTCCTTGTGCTTACTCTTCTCTTCCACATCTACTCCACCGTGTGGCTTCTGTTCCTCCTCAGATTCATCGTACATATGTTCCATGGCAATGTCAAGGTGGGCGCACACACTGAAACTATTCACCAACACAGCCACTTGCTCAGCGCTCGTTGAAATGCCCTTCATACCTCCAGAACCCTTCCCTCGTTTGATGTATGTCTGCTCTCCGAACTGATCTGCAGGCACTGCGGTTCCGCCATCTGAGTGCCGACACACGTGCACATCTGCCAGTAGGTCCTCTTTGGCATGCTGGGGAAGGTTCTCCATCTGTCGCACATACCAGCTCAGATAGCGGGCATAGTTCTGATGACCTTCTGTGAAGAAGTATGGCAGCATCTCCTTGAGACAGTGCTGTTGGAGTAGGAATTCACCGTTCCTCTCTCCGCGCAGGAACATAAGCGACCACAATGTCGGTTTGACAAGGCAGTCCACCCATAGCCTCCCGGTCGGGTGTTGTCTGACTGACTCCAGGTAGACACTCTTCTCCTCATAAGTCTTGGCGCCATTCGAGAAGAAATTCTGCAGCAACACGGCAATGATGAGACGGTATGCCCGTAGAGCATTGGTCCAGGCCTTTCCGTTGACAATGCTGGTGATGCCACCAAATGCTGCACTGATGAGAATGTCCACACCAGATGCCTTCATCAGTTTTCCTATACAGCCCAGGAAACTCATGAGAGTGTGCATCATACCTGGGTGAAGTATGACGCCGGTTCAGCACAGAGGGTCGTTCCATTGAACTAGGCATGCAGTCTGATACAGTTGGAGGTCAACTGTGAGGTGAGTGTACTGCATCCCAAAACTGTTGACAGTCCTCTCAAGATACACAAGCGTAGTTATTACAGTGTCGGGGTGAGCAGGCGGTGAGTCGATCATCGGTCCGAACACGACCAGTGTCTTGGGCTTCTGGGCAGAACCTGCCACCAATCGGTCTTGCTGAGCATTGAAGCCTGCCCACTCAACTGGCTAATCGTTCCAGTGGACTTGTGACAACCATGCCGCATCTCGCTCCTGACTGAACATGACTGATGCGGACTGAACCTGCAACTCTTCAGCGGACAGAGCTTTCATCGGAAGCAGGGGTGGATTCACCTTGGAAAGCCCCTTATAGTGCTCCAGCTGTATACTCTGGTGGGTGAATCGCACATTGGACATGTCATGTTTCTTGAGTCGATGAATAGTCAGCTGCATCACGCCAATGTTTCCTGTGTTGATGATACCAGCAGGATGCTGGGTGAACTCCATGACCATGGCGTGGGTGCTCTTCATTCCATTTGGGCTCGCAATGTACAAATCGTAGTTGTCAGCCCAGCTGAAGATAGGGCCGATCTCTGTGCTTAAGCCAAGTTTCTTGTGGTAATCTGATTTGTTGTCCAACACGAACTTGGCCACTGACTTGCGGAAGCACAGCACTTCATCATATGTGCTTGTGATACCATGCTCATTGAGAGTCTTGATGAGCACTGAACTACCATGCTTGTGATGTAGTTTCACAGCGAGCCCGAGTGTAGTCTGGTTTCTGCCGGCACCGCAAATGTGCTGTTGAATGCACTGAGCTAGGGTCAGGGATGGCTTTGTGATGTTGCCTCCAGATACAAGGCTAGATACTAGTTTAAGAAGAGTAGCACTGATGTTTTCAATGATCTTGTGACGAACATAGTCACTGAGGTTGTAGTCTCCAGGCCTATGTATCGCCCTGACCTTGCCACAAATCTTCCTCACCATCTTCTCCAGCTCGTCATCGTCGCTGCTGCTTTTCTTGGCAATTTTGATAAACTGTCCGAGGCTGGCTTTAAATCCAACTACGCTTTCACAACCCTCGATGTGGAGTACAAGCAGCTTGGCGCCGAAGTAATCTGTGATGTTGGACACAAACTGTCTTCTTGTCACAGTGCCCGAAGCAGCGATGTACATGGAGTACAGCTCCGCTGTCGTCCACGTCTCTGTCATATTTTCAGCCATCGTCGTGACCACGGACCTCGGCGCCTCTTCCACAGGCGCCGTCATGGAGGGGCAGGACATTGGGACAACTCGAAATTTATCATAACAGCAGACATGGTATTGTGCGTCAGAAGCATGCAGATCAATGACCCCACTGAGTCGAACAACTACCTCATTAGCACACTGGTCCTGTCTCTCATCACAGATGTCCTCCAAGTGTTGCTTGAACGTGATATCACCACTTCTATCTACAGTTTTACGCTGTCTGACCTGCACCCAGCTGTGTGGGTTCTTACTGTATTTCGGCTTACACTCTTTCCCACACAGCAAACAGTCTAGCTTGAAAACAAAGTCACTACATTGAGACTTCAACAATCTTTTGGAAACACCATTGTCAATTAGTGTAGACTTTCTCTTTGGCTGTTCATTGTTTCTACTTTTCGAAGTATAGCTACAGTAACATGACTTGTGAGCTAGAATATTACATCCAGAGAGAGTTCTGTACAGTTCATCCTGCTTCACTTTGCTTGTAGCGATGATCTTCTGCACAGCGACGGTCTTGAATGTTTGCAGCGCTCCACTGGCATTACATGGACTAAACAGGCACTTCTCCCCTCCAGCAGACATGATGAGTGTGACAGCCTGGGGGTATCAATGCTGATCACACTGGTTTGTCACAATCTGAAATGAGAAGAAAAGTTGTTAAACCACTGATCGCACAGCGTGGGGAGTGCATGCATGGTGAATATTGGTGTTCAATGAACTCTGACCCATTGTTCAACCTGCTAAACAAAATTTAATACAAAATATATAATGATTCCTGGATATACCTACATGTAGACATAGCAAACATATTATATCTACCTACCTACCCAACCTAGTAAAATGCTGGAATAGAAAGACAATGAACCACATACAATCGGTCAATATTGGTGATTTTCCAGATTGTAGGCAAAATTTGGTCTCTGACCTCTGGTTTGACCTTGATACTCACCCTGTATCCACAAATTAACTCCAAAAATGGACTCCCCGTCCTGGAAAACCCCTAAAAAGAGGTATTACACGACCCTCTATGTCATCAAGATACAAAGGTGAAAACTGGCCGAAATTCAAGATGGCAGAGGGCGCCATCTTGAATTCTGAGAAATGCTAAAGGTTGCACAAGTAGCAACCAAGCTAATGTTGCTCTCCTAACCATATATAATACATTTCCTCAAAATAGGTTTACAGTAATTAACATTGCAGGGTCAACATTTTGGCAACTTGACTATTTCTTTCAACCTCGTATGTATTAAAGAACATTTATTACCTGGCTTTACTAACATAATATATATACATACCGGTATATATATATATATATATATATATATATATATATATATAATTATATATATATATTATAGTATATTACTTAGGTAAAGGTTATGACAGTTGTAGTAACATAGTTTCTAAATAGCCATAATTGTTGAAAATACAAGAATATATTTGATTATGAAACAGTCTCGGGTCCTTTAATTCTGAATTTGAAACTAGTCAACACATCACCGTAAAATCTCTCTCTCTCTCTCTCTGTCTCTCTCTCTCTCTCTCTCTCTCTCTCTCTCTCTCTCTCTCTCCGCGCACCATCCTGTTCCTGGTCAATATGTATGGAATAATTTACTGTGTTGAGCCTTGGGAGCCTCAGGAGTGATGGGTGGGTGGGTAGCAATATGGAGGGGTGTGTGGGTGAGTGGGTAGCAATATGGAGGGATGGGTGGTTGGTAGCAATATGGATTTGGTTAGCAATATGGAGGAGTGGGTTGGTAGCAATATGGAGGTGTGGGTGGGTGGGTAGCATTATGGAGTTATGGGTGGGTTGGTAGCAATATGGAGGGGTGGGTAGCAATATGGAGGGGGGGTGGGCAACAATATGGAGGGGTGGATGGGGGGTAGCAATATGGAGGGTGGGTGTGTGGGTAGCAATATGGAGGGATGGGTGGATAGGTATCAATATGGAGGGGTGGGTGTGTGGGTAGCAATATGGAGGGGTGAGTGGGTGGGTTAATATATGGATGAATGAATGGGTGGGTAGCAATATGGAGGAATTGGTGGGTGGGTAGCAATATGGAAGGTTGGGTGAATAGCAATATGGAGGGGTGGGTGTGTGGGTAGCAATATGGAGGGGTGGGTGTGTGGGTATCAATATGGAGGGATGGGAGGGTGGGTAGCAATAGATGGTTGGGGGGGGGGTTGGTAGCAATATGGAGGGGTGGGGTTGGTGGTTAGCAATAGGGAGAGATGGGAGGGTGGGTAGCAATATGGAGGGGGGGGTGTGGTAGCAATATGGAGTGGTGGGTGGGTTGTTAGCTAGCAATATGGAAGGGTTTGGGGGTGGGTGGGTAGCAATTTGGAGGGGTGGGTAGCAATATGGACGATTGGGTGTGTGGGTAGCAATATGGAGGGGTCGGTGGGTTGGTAGCAATATGGAGGGACGGGAGGGTTGGTAGCAATATGGAGGGTGGGTAGCAATATGGAAGGGAGGGTCGGTTGGTAGGGTAGCAATATGGATGAGTTGTTTAGTGGATAGCAATATGGAGGGTGGGTGGGTGGGTGGGTAGCAATATGACGGGTGGGTGGGTAGCAATATGGAGGGGTATGTGGGTGGGTAGCAATATGGTGGGGTGGGTGGGTGGGTAGCATATGGAGGGGTGGGAGGGTGGGTAGCAATATGAAGAGGTGGTTGGGTGGGTAGCAATATGGAGGGGTGGGTGGGTGGATAGCAATATGGTGGAAGGGGTGGGTGGGTGGCAACATGGAGGGGTGCGGGGGTGGATAGCAATAAGGTGGGGTGGGTTGGTGTGTAGCAATATGGAGGTGTTTGTGGTTGGGTGGGTAGCAATAACGAGGGGTGGGTGGTTTGGTGTGTAGCAATATGGAGGGGTGGGTGGGTAGGTGGGTAGAAATATGGAGGGGTGGGGGGTGGGTAGCAATTTGGCGGGGTGGGTGGGTTGGTGGGTAGCAATATGAAGTGGTGAGTGGGGGGGTGGGTAGCAATATGGAGGCGGGGTGGGTGGATAGCACTATGGAGGGATGGGTGGGTGTATAGCAATATGGAGGGATGGGTGAGTGGGTTGCAATATGGAGGGGTGGGTCGGTGGATTGCAATATGGAGGGGTAGGTGGGTGGGTAGCAATATAAATAATAATAATAATAATAAACGGTTTATTAAAGAATGGCAGCCTCATGAGCTGAAAATACACATTTTACAATTAGTGGATGAACATGAGATGTACAGATATGAAAATGGTAAGCTCAATATGGAGGGGTGGGTGTGTGGATAGCAATATGGAGAGATGGTTGGGTGGGTAGCAATATGGAGGGGTGACAAGATGCTAGAATCATTAACTAGATATAGGGAGGGGATATTAGCTAGATGGAGGGGTAACAGGAGGGTGTAGGGGTGATTTTTAGTAACTAATGAAAGGGTGAGAGGAGGTAGGGGGTAGGTTCTTAGCAAAATGGAGAGGTTAAAAGGGGTGTGGAATATATAAGTGATTCAGAGTATGAGGAGAGGAGGCTATAATCTCTCCGGATCAATAGGTAATATTGGCGATATATTTTGTGTAATAATATGATGATTAACTGATAACTAGGATGAAACACAGATAGAAACACAAAATAATGGATGATACAGAGAAACCATCCTAGGTATTGATAAGTAGATTGATAACAATTATTATCAGCTCTGCGAAGCAGAGTGGTATCGCACACACAGATCCCAACCGTATACTGTGCACCACCAGTCAGCTTGTCTGTCGTCATCGTCGTCGTCCGTCTGTCTGTCCGGAAACTCCTCCTAGACCGTTCAATGGATTTTCACCAAATTTCACAGGTATATCCATTTGGTCAATGCGATGGTCAGTCAAAAAGAAATGTGCCATTTAACAGCTGTCTTCATAGTGCAATGGATAAATGCACTGAATTTCGGTGTGAGCATCCTAGGTTCGTATCCCTGGACTGCCACATGTATTTGTTGATTTAATGAATTGAGTTTGGGTGTAAAGTCGGTTGGTGGGGGTAACGTAATAATTAAAGGTTAAGGTCAAAGGTCAAGATTAAAAATATGGTCAATATTTCATATTTTTTAGTTTTTACTCAAATTTCTACATTTTCACTCTACAAGTTACTGGTATCTTTGATATGTTATTGACCAGACTTCAAATAAATAATCTAAAGTGTAAGGTCAAAGGTCAAAATAAGATTTGTACTAGTATTTCTTATAATAACTGTTATATTTTCACTAGGCTTATCATGTATATTCGGAATACCTAGGCCAAGGTCATACAAGAAACTATACAATTCCATATGAATGGTGAAGGTCACACATCAAGGTCTAATAAAAGGTCAATATGCCATTTTCTTTACTTTGCATGCAAAATTCACAAAATTTAAGATAGTGTCACTTTAAATACATAATTACAAGTTTTGACAGAAATGTCATGAAGGTCAAGATAAAGGTCAAAGGTCAGGGTCAACTAATGTACAAATATATAAAACTAACTGATGGGTTTTAATGAAATTAGGCATGCTTATTTGATTTTCCTGGCAATGTCAATGACAAACAAATTGTACTCTTACGTAAAGGTCAAGGTCACAGGTCAAGGTCCAAGGTCAACTTTTACTATATATATGTAGTTTTTAATCAAATTTCTTCATTTTCACAATGTAGGTTACTGGTAATCTTGCTATCGTATTACCAACATTTTAGATCAATATTCTAAAGGGTAAGGTCAAAGGTCAAGGTCAAAGATCAAAATATGTTTATATGTTTTGTACTAGTAGTTCTTATACTAACTGTTAGATTCTCACTAGGCTTATCATGTATATTCAGAATACCTAGCCCAAAGTCATACAAGAAACTATACAACTCCATGTGAAAGGTCAAGGTCAAATAAAAGGTCAATATGCTATTTTCTTTACTTTTCGTGCAAACTTCATACAATTTGGTGAGATAGTTGCACTTTATATGAAGAGGAAAACAATAAATTTTGAGACATCGTAAAGGTCAAGATAAAGGTCAAAAGTCAAGGTCAACTATTCTATTAATATATATGAAACTGACTGATGGGTTTTGATGGAATTAGGCTTGCTTATTTTATTTTCATGGGCAAAGTCAATGCAAACAAAAATGTACTCTTACATATAGTTCAAGGTCAAGGTCAAAGGCCAACTTTTATTATTAATTAATAAAATAGATTTGCCGTTTTGACCAAAATAAAAACGGCATACCCAACTCTGCGATGGGGTACCATCATCACTAGTAATACTATCACCATCATCAATCATACTATCACCATTATTCAGCACTATTATAATCATCACTACTACTGTCATCACTACAACTTTCACCATCATCACTAATATTCACCATCATCACTAAAACGTCACCATCGACACTGCCATCATCACTACTGTCACCATTATCACTATAATTATCGTCATTACTTGACAGCATCATCACTACTATTATGACCATCATCACTACTACTAGTACTGTCACCATCATATCTATTACTGTCGTCATCATCACTACCGTCATCATCATTTCTACAACTACAACCATCACCACTACTATTATCACCATCATCACTACTATCACCATCATCCCCACTATGACTGCCATCACTTCTAATGTCAACTAAACTAACTTAACCTATCAAATGAGGGGCGAGTTGTTTTTTGCCCCCAGAACAATGACGTTCTGTGTGTCCCTATGGGGCACACACACACAGAACGCCATCATCATTGCTGGGGGGGAGGGTGGGGGGGGTGAACAATTTGTTTAACCTAAAATCAAAATATTGCACAAATTCAAAAAATCCTTTTTGACTGACCGTCGCATTCACGCACCGAATGTTCGTTAGAAGATTGGTGAAAATCCGTTGAATGGTCTAGGAGGAGTATTCGGACAGACAGACAGACAGACATGGTACCACTATACGGGGGGGCAATACCAAGCTCTGCTTAACCCTCCTTTGGCGGCGCCCGGCTAATGTCGGACTAGAGAACCAAGGCCTATAAGTGGCGGGGCCCGGCTTTAGTCGCATCCCATGTTGAGCACATAATCGGCTCTGAGAGAGAATCCGACCAGTGGGAGGAGTGCGGGTAGGCTATGACCGTTCGGCATGGACGTTGACCCGCCACTGACACTTGTCTTCACATCCCACCACATCTTTGGTCCCGCAATACAGGGTAAACTGAAGAAAAAAATGTATTTTAGGGATTTTTCCTTCGTGTTGCACGATAGTTGCAAGACAACCCGTGGTCGTAGAAGGATGGTTCAGGTGTCATTGGAAAGTTCAATTATCGCCCTTTCACGGATACATAATTTTATTATGCTCTGGCTCTTGTTTATGCATGAAAAAGAGGATGGAATGAAGCTCGTTTAGGGTAAATCTGCCTGTTTGGCAGGTAGTAGAAGTTACAAACCTAGCCGCTCATTGAGTGTTAAGCAGAGTTGATAAGATAACTCAAATTTTGGAAAACTGGCTGTATTAGTTGCTTATTAGGCCTACTTAAATGACATATACAATATATCAAATTTCACATAAATATTGTAATAGTTTAGGTCAAAACAAGAGGGTTTGTCATTTTCCCTAAACTCCTCCTAAACTGTTTAATGTATTGTCACCAAACTGTACAGGCAAATTAAGTTGGTCAATGCAACGACTATCCAAATATATGTAATTTATTCTTGATCAAAGGTCAAAGGTCAAGGTCACAGTATATTATCACTATTTGTAATCTATAAGTTTATATACGAATTACATCATACCCATAATGTTAGTTAATTACAAAAAATGGTGGTAAAGGGAGGCTGACTTTTAACCCCCTCATTCACCCTCTATAAGAGATTGTGTTTCTGGCATTATACCATTTTAATACCAATGGAAATACCAAAACTCGATGAAAAAATCATAAATCTACTTGCGCGCGTGCGCGCGAATTTACGTATTATATAAACTCAAATTGTAAATTCATTCAAATTTTGCGCAATTATTTTATGGCGTATCCTACAATCATCACCTATAACTTGCTGTGCTCGCTTTCATATATTGAATAAAACAAGGTGCTGAAAAATATAAATAAAAACAAAACAAAAATATATATATATATAAGCTTTATTAGCAATGTTAACCCTTAAAAAGCGGCTCACCACATAAGTCGAGTTAAATAAAGCTGGACTATGTGGCGGCGCTCGACATAACTCGAGTGGCAATTTCAGCACGTAATGTTGCTGAGAGAGAGAGACAAGTGGTGGCAGGAGAGTAGCGAGTGTATGACTGCTCCAGACCACCGCGGCGAACCTACTGACACGAATCTCACCTCCCTCCTACCTCTCTCACTCGCTATATACGGAATTGTATCGGGAAAGTGGCTAATTACCTGCTTTTTGCACTCGCGTTGCAAGGTTATTGCAAGAAAACTAGCCATCATAAAAGGATCGTTATGGTGTCATTCGAAAGCTCTGTTTATGCCCTTTCAGGGATAGATACTTGTTTTACGTTCTGGGTCTTAGTTAGGCATGAAAATGATCACGTAAACAGCCCTATTTTGGCTAAAAACACCCCGCTGGGCGGTACATATAAATAAACCGCATAGGCCGCTCGTAAAGGGTAAAACATTATATATTTCGAGACAGCCAAAATAACCGAGTATCAGCCATTTTGAGCACGCTAGTCTACTCCAGTATACTCCCACATATAGTGTATGTAAGGGGAATGAAGCAGAACAATATATAAATTACTAGATTCACTTTGAAGTAGTACTGTGGGAAGTTACATCTGAAATATTTGTGGCATTACTGTATAATAGGATCTAATGAAATCTTCCATAGTTACCTGTGCTAACCCGTGCAAATACATTTTCTCTGTTAAGTGAAATAAAACGATGTTTTGGATTATATTGGATGGTAGACTATGATTTTATTTAAAGCAAATTTCCAGACATCTATACATATATCTGATTAGGGGGCAGTTAGTGATGTCCTATGGGGTTTTATGACCTCCTTTGGTAGACTCCTATGTTTAGAAACCATTTTAGAAAAAAAAAAAAATAGCCAAACAAATTTCAGCCTCCCTTGCTAACTAAATCCTCGATAAGAATGTTTAAGGTCGAAGGTCAAGGTTAAAGATAAACATTTGACTTTTACTAGTATTTCCAATGTAATGCAAGATTCTCACTATGCCAAGGTCATACAAGAATAAACATAATTCCATTTGATAGGTCAAGGTTACAGGTCAAGGTCATATATAAGATCAATATGCTAATTTCTTATCTATTCATGTGAACTTCACAAAATTAGTTGAGACAGTTGTGCTTTCAATGAAAATTAAATTTTCAGTCATCATGAAAGTCAAAGGTCAAGGTCAGTTATTCCTTTAATAATTCTGGAACTAGTTGATGCTATTTAATTAACTTTGGCACACTTATTTGATTTTCCAGGGCTACATCAATGCAAGCAACAATACAATCCTGCATAGAGGTCAAGGTCACAGGTCAAAAATCAAAAGTCAACCTACATCATAAAACATTCTCAAATTTTCATAAGCCGACTGTTAGTTGCATTTTACATAAATCAAGTATATATAAATTTCATAAAGATATTCTAATACTTAAGGTCAAAGGTTAAGGTCAAAGATCAAAAGAAGTGTTAATAATTTTTCCCAATCTGTTAAACCCTTTCTGTACTGGTGACATATTTTTATTTTATCATATTCTAGCTATAATTAGACGATTTTGTGGAGCTTAAGAAGGATCTGTGGTGGAAAAAGGGTTAATTAGGATAGTTGAAAGCCTACTAATTAAGCTGAATAAAATCATCTATTATTATTCAGTATAAAATGAAAAGGACAGACCTGGTACTAAGCGGGTTAATGTATCGTCACCAAATTTTGAAGGCAAATTTGATTGGCCAATGCGACGATTGTCGTCCCCCTTCGGGGGCGAGTTGTTTTCGGGGCGAGTCCTCCAGTATTCTTGGTGATATACTATTTGTGTTGATGGTGATAGTACTGATGATGACAGTAGTAAAGATGGAAGTGACAGCAGGGATGATGGTGATAATTGTAGTGATGATGGTGATACTTGTAGTGATAATGATGCCAGTAGTGATGGTGATGGTAGTAACGATGGTGGCAGTAGTAGTGATGATGATGACAGTACTAGTAGTAGTGATGATGGTGAGATTAGTAGTGATGATGGTGATAGTACTAGTAGTAGTGATGGGTATAGTAGTAGTGATGATGGTGACAGTAGTAATGAAGATTGTAAGATGATGGTGATAATAATAGTGACGATGGTGATAGTTATAGTGATAATGATGACAGTAGTGATGATATTAGTGACGATGGTGATAGTGACTGCTTAAGTGATGATAGTGACAGTTGGAATGATGATGGTGACAGTTGTAGTAATGATAGGAGTAGTGATGATGGTGATAGTAGTAGTTATACTGGTGGTCAATTGTAATGATGATTGACAGTTGTAGTAATGATAGCAGTAGTGATGGTGGTGATAGTAGTAGCTATACTGGTGGGAATAGTAGTGATGATGGTAACCCATCGCAGAGTTGGGTATGTCTTTTTGATTTTGGGCAAAGCGGCACTTCTACTTTAGTTATAGACCGGAATATTGTTACAGAGAAATACAGATGGATAGGATTATTGATATACAGTACTAAATAATTGATAAATAATAGTTTTGATACAACTAAGTATTTATAGAAAAAATAGATAAAGTGAACACATTATACTAACCTATTGAACCCCAATGTAGACAGGCATGCTCTACGTTGCAGTAGCCTATCCTTCTTAAACTTGACTGCCAATGTTTATCTTACATCGGCAAAATCGAGTACCGATACCCTCCCATATTTTAATCTAAATTAACTTAACCTTATATAGCTTTCCAAAACTATTCAAATCAATATTTATATAGTACTAGTTAGTTAATTAGTTTATTGACAAAAATACAACCTACAACACATAAATTACATAATGTGGACACAACCTTAATTTTGTCCAACGTAATAATGAATACACATTATACAATATTGAACACCGTTACTCATAACTTTTGTTCATGCCCTACGGATATTTTGGCATACAAATACTATAACTGTAAGGTAGCGGTACACGATTGATCTTTGGTGCCAGGGCCAATTTGTAACCTTAACATAATGTTATGCGTGACCCCTTATATTTCAGAAACTCTTCTAATATTTGGGTAACTAGATATTGTGTGCGAGTGTGCTTACATCCAAGAACTCTATTTGCCTTGAGAAGTGGCTTGGAAAACTGGAGGTGGAGAAGGAAGGTTGGAGGGTAGAAAGAAAATAGGGAGAGCAGTATAGTCGATATGAAAGAACCTGCACACATGGGTTAAGGAAGTGAATCAGTAAAGCAGGGAGATGAGGAAGAAGGATAAGGGGGTGTGGGTGGTGGGTAAATAAATAACGGTGAGATGGGAAGAGCGAAGTGGAGAATAACGTCAGGGTGTCAAACGAAATTCTTTCTTTGTTATTATTCTGTATTAAATTGGGGTTTATAGATTAAATGGTGTATTTGGAAACGATAAAATGGCCAATACAATGTATTCCTTTTCATATTCATTCCAGTCTTAAAACCTAATGGTCCCGGTTTTACACCCGGTGGAGATGATGTGGGGACAGAGAGGGAATTGAGGATTGAATGTATGATGTGGAGAGGAAGAAAGGAAGGAAGATAAAATTATGGGATCATCCTACTTTCACACAAACAGTAACGCAGTTAGAACATTATATCGATTTGTTTTGTCCTATTGTATTTTGGTGAGATTAGTTCAATATTATCATTAACATCCTTCACATAACACATCTCGTGATACATATTGTTACGGCTGGATCGGCAATACATATTCGGGATTCTTGATCGTAGGACAGAAATGGCTTAAGTGACAACGACACGCTCGATTCCAGTCCCAAATACTATATGCTCCAGACAACAAAAGCACCAACGCCCTACAGAGTTATCGTCTACGGTAACGAGGTACCTTAACTCGGCGAAAGTGTACAACAGGGGTAGGCTATGAGGCTAAACTCCCTCAGACATTTATAGGTTACGTTATTACTAAAGAAATGCAATACTCAAGAAACTACGTTAATATTAAGCCTCTAATAATGTAGAATAGAAGCAGGCTAAAGGTATGACAGTGAAATGCTAAATGACAAATGTACACGCCTACTTGAAAGCGCGTGCACTACACTAACTGTCCCCTACTAACATGCACTAGCATGTAGCATACAAGATGTTCATGATCCAGTAGATACCTAATAATACACATGGGAGGAACATAAACAGTAGTCACTTATTATAATAATGAATCTATACTTGGAATAACTAAAAGGTTGCAGGCAACAGTACTGCGCCGGTAGCCTACTACCGCATAGGCTACTTCGCTTCTCTCACTCTGTCTCCCCTCCGAGTCCGTATGCGCCCTACGCAACAGAACTCCGGACACAGCAGCAAAACGACAGTGCAGTTAATTGATACATGAAAGTATTAATAGTGTTGTCTTGTGTGTGAGTAATGTGTATTGTAAAGTGTTATAGATATATACTTAACCCTTATTTAGCGGCGAGCAACATAAGTCGAGTTAAATAAAGCTGGACTATGTGGCGGCGCTCGACATAACTCGAGTGGCAATTTCAGCACGTAATGTGGCTGAGAGAGAGAGACAAGTGGTGGCAGGAGACTAGCGAGCGTATGACTGCTCCAGACCACCGCGGCGAACCTACTGACACAAATCTCAGCTCCCTCCTCCCTCTCTCACTCGCTACATACTCAATTATGTACTGAAAGTACCGAATTACCTGCTTTTTGCACTCGCGTTGCACGGTTATTGCAAGAAAACTATCCATCATACAAGGATCGTTATGGTGTCATTCGAAAGCTCTGTTTATGCCCTTTCAGGGATAGGTACTTGTTTTACGTTCTGGGTCTTATTTAGGCATGAAAATGATCACGTAAACAGCCCTATTTTGGCTAAAAACACCCCGCTGTGCGGTACACATAAATAAACCGCATAGGCCGCTCGTAAGGTGTTAAAGAGAGCTGCAATGCATAGTAAAATAAAGATATATCCCACTCATCATCTCCATGTGTTCTAGCTAGCAGGCCAAGTCACAGGAACAACGAGTCCCAGCACCGTAAGCGAACCCAGGAGAAGACTGTAGAGAACACAAGGACAGATAAATTACGTTACTCTACTATACCGGCACTACGAGCGAGCTGTAGTCTCGGGTGCTACACTCGCTCCTGGCTCGGTATGCAAATCAAGGCTAAGTCCTCGTCCCTCTACAGACAACTCCTGGGCATGGTCGGGCTCTTACACATGGCACCAGTCTAGTCACAAATGGGATGATGAGCAGGGCATATAACTCGTGAACATGTAGAACGTTCACCAACTATCCTCATCAAGAAGATCGCTGTTCACATTAACCCCTTAAATCTAATACATGTAAATATATGCTTGTCCTAAGAGTAATACGAGAGGTGAGTGCTGAAACTCCTTTAGGACCTCAAGGGAAGGTTATGCATTTAAATAGAGAGAAGAATGAGAGTTATGTCGTCAGAGAGAAAGAGTGCAACCGTGAGAAGTGGGAGAGAGAGCAAGGGATGTTAGAATCTCAAAGGTTCTAGGCAACCTGGTCAAGGAACACAGCCAACCTCCAGGCAGTGTGCTGTACGACAACATGGGCCCAGCCCAGGCAGGCAACAATGGACTACCAACCCTATCACGCCTAGCTATAAGGGCAAGGCTGCCAACCAGTCCATACGTCTGGCAACCACCCGGCCGGCAGCGCGGCGTGTTGCTACCCTCTTGCTCTGAAGCCTAACTCACTCTCTCTCTCTGAACTCCCATTACTCATCTATCAACTTCTCTATTGATACTACATATTAAATGGAAGGTCTCGACATGGCTTAAAACAAAACCCACCACTGGTTAGCACATGACGAGACCTTTGCAGAGATACAAAGAACATAGTTATAAGTTGTCACACTCAATATACATTGCGGCTGACGGTAGCCAGATCACGGGCGGTACAGTGGAGTACCAAGGAGTACAATCAGGTTGCGTTGCCCAGCACTGGGGTGCGTCACAATATGTACCAAACGTACCTAATATGGCCTAACATGGCCTAACATATACTGTATACCTAACCTACATATAACTTAACCCTTAATTAGCGGCTCACCACATAAGTCGTATTTAATAAAGCTGGACTATGTGGCGGCGCTCGACATAGGTCGAGTGGCAATTTCAGCAAGTAATGTTGCTGAGAGAGAGAGACAAGTGGTGGCAGGAGAGTAGCGAGCGTATGACTGCTCCAGACCACCGCGGCGAACATACTGACACGAATCCCAGCTCCCTCCTCCCTCTCTCACTCGCTATATAAGGAATTGTATCGGGAAAGTGGCTAATTACATGCTTTTTGCACTCGCGTTGCACGGTTATTGCAAGAAAACTAGCCATCATAAAAGGATCGTTATGGTGTCATTCGAAAGCTCTGTTTATGCCCTTTCAGGGATAGGTACTTGTTTTACGTTCTGGGTCTTATTTAGGCATGAAAATGATCACGTAAACAGCCCTATTTTGGCTAAAAACACCCCGCTGGGCGGTACATATAAATAAACCGCATAGGCCGCTCGTAAGGTGTTAATGGAAGATATTATTATTAGTATTAGTATAATTTTCCCTAGTCCGCCAACAGACTTGAACAAATACCCTCAAGAGATAAATATGTGCCTTTTTCGACATAAAATGTCGCGGCCGAAGGTTGGTTCCTACTAAATTACAAATACGCTGTCGCTCGCCATGAATATATTGACACCTAAATGGGAAGACAGGTCATAAAATTACAAGATATTGGTTAAAAGATTTAAAATAACCAAACTAATAGGGCGAACGTCTTAAAATCTTCAATTCGTGGGTCTACACATGAGGGAGAACGGAGTCCAGAAAAACACTCTCTTAAGCTTATTTATACTAATCTAATATAACTTATATAACCTGAGTGAAGGAGGAAGCAACGAGTTGTGGAGGAAGTAGTCCTGTCCCTGCTGTAGAGTCCCTTATACATGTCTTTAGGAAGAGACTTTGACTGGTGATTTGAGCAATGGATACCGCCAGCTTCAAAACGGTACTAGGTGGAATTACTAGAATCATAGCATAAGTGAGAAAATGTCCGTTTTCAAAATTTCCGCCACCGGGGTCTTTCGGTACAATTTGTAATGAAAATTTATTACGTGAAGGACTTTTATGGGGTTTTAAGGTATGGTCGACATGATGGTACCTGTAGGAATTAAGCATGACCTTGCCTAGTACCCGAAATCCAAGATGGCCGCCATTTTGACCGACCACATACAAGAAAATTGTGTATTTTTTAAAGAAACGGAGAATGCATAACTTTTGTGATGATTATGAGGTTTTCAGGCACTGCTAACACTATAGTATACTTTTATTGGATTGACATCTCCACATTTAATAACCAAAATTCCTAATGGGCACAAAGAAGAAGTGAAAACATATGCACAGAAAAGTAGTTATCCAAGATCATTTCCCCAGTCATACCGAATTCAAATCACGTGAAGTTCATTCAATTTTGATGACGTACTGTATAATTTTGTTATATATATTTGTATTTTCCTATATTGTTTTTATACATTTATTTATATATTTATTTTGTTTTCGTCTTAGTTTTTATTTTTATTTTGTTTTGTTTACATTTTTATTTTGGTTTTGTTTTTATTTTATTTTTATTTTTTTTATTTTTTTTTTATTTTTTTTTTATATTGGTATTTATTACCCCTGGGGATAAGGAAATAGAATATGCCCCATGTGCCTTCTGCGTGTCGTAAGAGGCGACTAAAGAGGTTGGGTCGATGGGCTTGCGACCCCCACCCCGGGAAAAATACCTAAGCAAAGAAAAACAAACGAACAGCCTCGGATGTGGACGGACCCTATGTTGACGAACCACAACCGACTAAGGACATTCCTTCGGACATTCTGAGAATGGCTACATGGAATGTTAGTGGCATGAATGATGGCACAAAAGAGAGAGAGGTTCTGAAAGTGCTAGTGAATGCCAGGCTGGATGTATGTGGAATGACAGAGACCAAATGGAAAGGTTCAGATGTGAGAGAGTGGGAGTGTGAAATGGGTGTGTGTGCTGGAGTGAGTGAAGGAACAGCGAGAGAAGGTGCGTGTTTGTAAGTAACAAATGGAAGGAATGTGTAAGAGAGTATGGGTCTGTGGGTTCAAGAATTGTGTGGGTGAGAATGAAAGTAGGAATACAAACGTGAGTGGTTGTGTGTGTGTATGCCCCGACAGAGGATAAACTTGAAAGAAAGAAAGAGGAGTTCTGGATGCATGTGGAGGCGTGCCTGGAGAAGTTTGACAAGAATGAAAAAATATTTCTGATTGGGGATATGAATGGTAAGGTGGGTGATAGGAAGGTTGAGGGAGTGGTGGGGGGTACCATCAGAGGTGAATGGGAATGGTAGTGCACTTGTGGACGTATGTGTGGGGAGGAGGCTGTGGATAGCCAACACCTTCTTCCAACACAGAATGATCCACAGGGACACGTGGAAATGGGTGTGGACGATGAAGGATAAGACAGTGGTGGAACGAAAGTCATAGATTGATTATGTATGTGTGGATGAACGAATGAAGAAATCTGTGATGGATGCTAGGGTGTATAGGAGTATTGGAGGGGATCTGTCTGATCATTATGTAGTAGTAGCTAAGTTTAGGATACAAAAGAAGTAGGTGAGGAGAGCTGGAGGGAGGCGAGAGGAAGGTGGAATGGTGAGGAGGGTGGGGAGGTTACAGGAGGAGGAAATCAGGGAAGAGTACAGGAGAGCAGTAGAAAGACGACTAGGTGGGTTCGACCTGGAAGTTATGAAGGAAGTGGAGATGAGCAAGGTGTTTAACCTCTCCGCGGCGCACAGTTTTTTTTTTTACAGGTACATACTGTGCGCACCTATGATGATTTTGGGACCCATTGCCAATTTCGATAAAAAGTACATCGGCGTGTAGGGAATGTTTGCGTGCATCGGCCAGTATATATTTGACCCCCCATAAAATGTCTGGGGGGGGGGGGGGGGGAACGGTCCGTAGTTGAAAAATGTGGAGCGAATGGCACCGCGCGGCTAGATTGTCATCGAGCGGCGAGATTTCCAGGCTGAATTTTCACGCGCCCAGGGGATAGAACCTGAGGGAGGAGGGGGTGGGTTACCGCGTACTATCAGGTATATCTCCTTTTTTTATCCCTTTGAGGCTATGTAGAGTATGTATACGTGTGTAGGCCACCCATATAACAATGCATATGCCTCATAGTGACCAAAAATTGCAATATATAAGGGAATTATCAATGAATTTTTAGGCGGGAATGAAGATGGGTTGGAGGTTTGGCGGCAATTCATGAGATGAGAGTGTGGTTTGCGCTATAATACTACGTATATCTCGTACTTAGAGCACTGTCATGCTATAATACAGACTTGTACGTATGTAGACGTGCTATATAACAATATATATACCGTATATAGACCAATTCATGCGATATTTACGCTCATTATCAATGAGTTTCTATGCGTGAACCAAGGTGTGATTGAGTTGTGCTGGGAATGAAAGGGGGAGAGGGTGTGTTGCACCATAAATATCACGTATATCTCGTACTTAGAGCACTGTCATGCTATAATACAGACTTGTACGTATGTAGACGTGCCATATAACAATATATATACCGCATAAAGACCAATTCATGCGATATTTACGCACATTATCAATGAGTTTCTAGCAGACGGAAGCCTAAAAGGGTGGGTGGGGTGGGTGGGTGGGAGGGAGGCAGGGAGTGAGTCGTGGAGAGAGTGAAGGCAGGGAGATCTATCATGAAAGATACGCAGCTGTGTGATAATTGTGGAGGCGCCCGAGGCGTATGGATGTCTTGGGATTTCGAACCTTATGTCTAGCAGGTGTCTGGGGTTCGTTTCCACCCAGAGGTCTACAATAACATGAGTCAGGAATGGAGAGAGAGAGAAAGTGAGACATGCATATGTCGTACGTATAAATGGCTTTCAGAATTGCATTTTTATGCAAGCAGACATTGCATTTTAGACACATGTGAAGTACCACAGAAATATGTAGGCTATTGACTGTAAATAAAGTACTATATTATAGACCAGGAACGAGGGTGGTCAGTAAACATCGGCAGTTAACCTATTTTGATAGAGAGCTAAAGATAGACTGGTGTCGCCTTACACTTGCGAAAGGGTAGATTGCCACCAGAAAACTTATATTTATTTATTTCCAAGTAATATGCAATCTAAATGTATATTCGAGACTTACTGCAAGTATTTGTATGACAGTCATGACTATGTATAATCCAATATACGCGCGTAAGGGCGTAGGCGAGATATAAGAAAGATGGATGAGCAATTTTCGACACCCACACAGTTATTATTCATTATTATTTACAATAATATACAATACAAATGTATTTGTGAAGAGTATTTTATGCATGCTGTATTTATACGAATTTAGTTGGTAGCCAAACTCAGACAGAGAGAGGTGTTGTGGATGGAGGGAGGGAAGGGTCACCCACTGACCCACTGACCATGTGATAATGACTGGAGTCACACTGAGAGGGGCAATTTTGCTGAGTGTTTGGGCAATTTTTGACAGAATAAAGTTATATAATTACTAATTCTTGACAGAGACAAACTTTTATAAACCTTTGCATGATATAATTGATAATCCCATCAATTTACAAACGTACATTGGTGGGATAATTCATTTTGTTTTGTATATTGTCATTTCGATTGTAGACACGAAGTTTTGAGTGACATTTGGTATGAGCTCCTGTGGCATGGTTGGTAAGGTCGTGGACTGGAAAACTCAAAGTGTGGTAGGGTAGTGGGATCGAATCCATATGGGGAAGGTTTTATAATGTTTAGATACATTTTGATAATTTTTATTTGTTTACAAGATCATGCCATTGTATTCAAACAATATGAAATATTCATAGAATATATCATTTTGTAAGAATACAATGACATGACCTTGTTTTTTTTTTTTTTTTTTTTTTTTTTATTGTCTTAGTAGGTTTGACAGGATTTATTGAAACATATTTATTTTGGTACAATTCATTTGAGGTAAGAACATATATACACATTACTTTGGCTATAACAAACATATATATTGATATACTAAAAAAGAAGGCATATTACATGGAAATCTTTGAAACTTATAAACTAAATAATGAAAGATACAATTATATAATGTAAAAAGCTATATCACAGGGACATCTTTGGAACTTATACATTATATAATATATATGTAACATTATGAGGTAGCGTGATCAATTTAGTCAGGTCAGGTAAGGTAGGCGCGAGTCCAGGGCAGGGCAGGAGGCGAGTCCAGGGCAGGGCAGGGCAGGGGGCAGCACTCAGTAGTTTTTATACATGTGGTAGTCCCTGAAGCAGTCACCCAAGCAGAGTGCAACTTTGCACTTGGCGCACATTGAGGTGACTCTTTTTGGTTACGTGGGGTTTCCTGACACTGGTGCTGCAGACGTGGCACTGCACCTGCCTGTGATGAGTGCCAACCAGCTCGGTGTTGGTTAGGTAGTGTATTTCCACACCCAGCTGGATGCGGTCAGGGACGTGATCCCCACGCCATGCCGTACGTCTGTGAGTGGTGGTGCCATACTTCTCCAGGAGTTGATATGCAACGTTGTACACAAACTCCCGGAATTTTAGCTTCTGGTTTGGGGCCATCTCTCTCTTCATCAACCACAAGTTGTAGGCATTGAGCATCGTGATGTCAACTAGGTGGAGGAAGAGCTTGTAATACCACTTCACAGTCTTCCTCAGACACTCAACGCCTGACAGTTGACAGTCAGACTTGTCCACCAGGCGCATGTTCTTTGTGTAGTCCACTACCATGTCGGGCTTATAGATGGTCTTCCTGGTTCGGTAGTGGATTTTACCAGAGTCCATCTGGGCACCTGTGTGGACTGTGGAAAGCAGGTGAACGTCTCTTTTGTCCTTCCACTTCAGGGCTACCATTTTCCCGGACTTTTCAAGTTGCTTGTACTTCTGCCCCTTTCGTCGCCTTCTTCGGACATGCCTCTCGCGGTGTTCCTGGGCCAGTTCATCTTTAGAAGGTGTGTCACTGGAGGAGGCATCTGACAGAGGAATGACATCACCTGTGAACTTGGGCATAAACTTTCTTGTCTTTCTGACAGTCCCACACGACCCCGTTTGGTTGTCATGAAGAAACTGGCAGAGAGCAGGAGAAGTATACCAGTTGTCAGTGTAGATGATGTGGCCTTTGCCCAGGTAAGGTGCCAACATTTTCCTGACGATGGCACCTGACATGCCCATGGGGTCACCGGGAGCGGCTTTCGGTACGTCAATGTCAGTTCCTGTATACACGATCATGTCAAGCACTATTCCAGTTTCACAGTCGCACAACACGAAGAGCTTGATTCCGAACCTATGCCTTTTCAAGAGGATATACTGCTTGAAAACAAGACGTCCTTTGCAGAGCACGAGTGACTCATCAATCACCAAATTGAGGAAGGGGTAAAAGTATTTCCTATACCTCTCCAACAACATGGTGAACACATCCCGAACTTTCCATATCCTGTCAATCCTGTAAGGATTTTCGTTGTCTGCAAAGTGCATAAATCTTAGCAGCAACATAAATCTGTCACGAGTCATGAACTTATTGAAAGTTGGGGTGGCGATGAGAGGGTCGTGCTTCCAGTAGTGTTGCAACACATGCTTCTTGCAAAGAGGCATGAGGAACAACAAGGCAAAAAACGTCATGAATTCTTCCACAGTCGTATCCACCCACCCTCGTATTCTCGCTTTTGGAGAAATGACGTCCAATTTGCCAAACACCCACCTGTAGTAGGCGTTTGTTTGGGCAACGATGTAAGTCATTACCTCCAAATCGAAAAAAGCGAGGAAGAACTCGGTTTCGTTTGCGTTATCGTCACAGGGCCAATCATCAGTTGTACCTGACGTCCCAGGATTGAACTGAGGCACGTCAGGTACAAAATTTACCCCGTCAGACCACTCAAATGAAGGCGTGCCAGGGATCGGAATATCGTCTCCGTCTGCTTCTGCGTCTGAAATATCGCTGTCATGTTCGCACAGCATCATCATCACAGCATCATCATCACCCTCCTCTTCACTAGACAGACGCCCTTCTTCATTCTCATCACCGACGTCTGACTCACTTCCAGTGTCCACTCCCAAATCACCCCACCCTTGGTCCCGTGCTAGGGCGTCGGCGTCGAAACCCGCAGGGCTGCCAATGCCCTGCGAATCACCACCAAACAGCAGGGCAGCGTACTTAGATGGTGTCAGATTTTTTCTGCTCACTCTAGCACGTAGGGGCGTCTTATGGGCAGGGGCAGGAGCAGAAGGGCTGGCAGGGGCGTCGGCAGGGGCGGCGTTGGCAGGGGCGGCGTTGGCAGGGGCGGCGTTGGCAGGGGCGGCGTTGGCAGGGGCGGCAGTGGTGCGTGGTGCAGTGGACCTGGAGGCAGGCAAAATGATGGTGATGCCTGTCGCCCCTTTCCCTTTCCCTTTCCCTCTTCCTTGGGCAGGGGCGGCAGGGGCAGCAGGGGCGGCAGGGGCAGCAGGGACAGCAGGGCCGGCAGGGACAGCAGTCGCTTTCCCTCTCCCTTTCCCCTTCCCCTTCCCCTTCCCTTTTCCTTGGGCAGGGGCAGCAGGGGCGGCAGGGGCGGCAGGGGCAGCCGGACCAGGGGTGGCTGGTGGTGGTGGTGGTGGCAGGGTCACTGTGGCAGGCGTACAGGTTTTCTTCCCTACGCCCGTGCCTTTGATTTTGCCTGCCCCCACAGGTCCTGCAGCCCTAGGGCGGACTCCTGCGTCGCTGGTACTGGTGGCAGGGGTGGCAGTGGTGGTGGTAGTGGTTGTTGCAGTGGCCTGGGTCGTCGTGGCAGTGTCCCCAAACTCCAATGACCTCTGTGCCATTGCCCTGCTTGCACGTGTTTTACGTGCTTTTGGTGCTGGTGCTTCGTCCTCCGAGCTGTAGGGCGTGTCGTACTGGTAGCTAGGGTTTCTGGTAGCCACCCTCTGCCTTCCACGGTGGATGACACCACCAGAAGGAGGGCTGGTTGTGTCATCAGGGCGCGAGCGTGAAGGACGTGTGGGCTCCATGACTAGTGCTTGGGTTCTGCACGAGTGCGGGGCGACCGTGTGGCTGGGTGGTATCGAGAGTTGACATGTAGTACTATACCCACACCAATTTGTAGCCGCCTGCCTATAAACCCGCGGTTTTGGTACGTGTTCAAAAGCCTTACTCTTAAGAGTCTTCCCGCAGTCCGCTGGGGGAACTCTTAAGAGTCTTCCTGCAGTTCCCGGGTTAAGGAAGAGATCTGTGAAGCATGTGTGGAGTGAGGAGAAGAGGGAGGGGAGAGAAAGGTACAGCATGGTGGACAGAAGAGGTAAAAATAGCTGTGGAAGAAAAGAAGAAAGCATATAGAGAGTGGTTGGGTAGTAGAGGGAATGAAGATTTCAAGAGACAGAAACGAGCGAGGTACGTGGAGAGAAAGTGGGTGGTGAAGAGAGTAGTGAAGGAAAGTAAGAGAAGAGTAGATGAGGAAATTGTAAGGAATCAGAGTGTATAATGGAGGGAGAGTAAGAAACTGGTCTGGAAAGAAGTCAAGAAAGTTAGGGAAGGTAGCAAGGGAAACAGTAAGGGTGTGAAAGATAAGAATGGGAGAATGCTAGCCGAGAAGCAAGAGAGAGTCGAAAGATGGAGGGAGTACTTCAATGAGATGTTAAATGTAAGGAATGGAGAGCCAGAAAACATAGTTGGATATGGTATGGGTGGGAGAAGAGAAGTAGTGGAGGAGGAGGTGGGGATCAGGAGGTCAGAAGTGTGGGAAGCCATGAAAAGAGTGAAGTTGGGGAAAGCATCACGAACAGATGGAGTGTGTGGGGAAATGTTGAGGTACGGTGGTGAGATAGTGACCGAATGGGTATGGAAAATGTGCAAACTAACATGGGAGAAGGGGAGTGCACCTGATGACTGGAAGACTGGCATAATAGTCCCCCTATATAAGGGCAAAGGGGAAAGAGGAGTGTGGTAACCACCGAGGAATCTTCTAAGCGTAGTAGGGAAGGTATTCAGTATTATAGTAATTGAGAGAGTGAGAGTGAGAAAGGATAAATGGATAGACGACGAGCAGGGAGGTTTTAGGAAGAGAAGAGGACGTGTAGATCAGATATTTACCCTGAATTGTGTTGTGGAGAAATATCTGGAGAAGAAACAAAAGGTATATGTTGCCTTTATGGACTTGGAGAAGGCCTATGACAGAGTGGATAGAGAAGGTTTGTGGAAAGTACTTAGAGTATATGGAGTAGATGGTAAGTTGCTGAAAGCAGTGAAGAGCATGTATGAGGGTGCAAAGGCGGCAGTATGTGTGGAGAGTGAGCAGCGCGAGTTCTTTGACCTGAATGTTGGTTTGAAACAGGGGTGTGTGATGTCCCCTTGGTTGTTTACTATATATATGGATGGAGTGATGAAAGAAATACTATCTAGAGTAGTGGATGTTGGTGTATCGCTGAAAAGGTAGGGAAATGAGTGGAAGCTACCTATACTGCTGATTGCGGATGATACAGTTCTGATGAGTGATAATGAATGGGAGCTGCAGGGTCTTGTAAATGAGTTTGGAACAGTGTGCGAAAAACGTAATTTGAAGGTATATGCGGGGAAAAGCAAGGTTACAGTCTTCGAAAGGGGTGAAGTCACAGAGTGTGAGGTGAAGTTGAACGGTCAGGCTATGGATATCGTCAACTCTTTTAACACCTTACGAGCGGCCTAGGCGGTAACTTCTATGTACCGCCCAGCGGGTGGTTTTACCCTAAATGGCCTTGTTTCCATGCTCTTTTTCATGCATAAACAAGAGCCAGAGCGTACTACAATTATGTATCCCTAAAAGGGCGTTAATTGAGCTTTCCAATGACACCTGAACCATCCTTCTACGATCACTGGTTGTCTTGCAACGATCGTGCAATCGAAGGTCAAAATTGCTAAGATACGGTCATTTCGTTACATAATTACGTGTGTAGCGAGGGAGGGAGGGTGGATGTGTGTGTAGTATATGTCAGTAGGCCCACGGCAACCGTGGCGAGCGGTCATGAGGCAACCTACGCTCCTCCCATCGCTCGTCTCTCTCTCAGGGCCAATATTGAGCCAAAATTGCACACAGACTTAAGTCGGGCCCCGCCACATAGTCCATGGTTCTCTAGCCTTCTTTAGCCTGACTTAAGTCCACCCCCGCCAAAGAAGGGTTAAGTATCTTGGCAGTGTGTTGAGTAAAGATGGAACTATGGATGAAGAAGTGCGGGAGAGGGTACAACAAGGGAAGAGGGTTGTAGGAACGCTGAAAGCTGTAACAAAAATAGGGTGGTCAGTATGGAAGTGAAGAAGGACTTGGATGACAGTGTGGTAATCCCGACACTGACTTACGGAAGCAAAGCATGGACGTTGGTTGAGAGACTCAGACCAAGAGTGAGAGCAGTGGAAATGAATTACTTAAGAAGTGCGTGCGGAGTTATATGGAGGGATAGACAAACTAATGAAGAAGTAAGAAGGAGGTGTGGTGTGCAGGTAGATGTGCTGGAAAGTATGAAAAGGAACAACTTGTGATGGTTCAGCCATATGGAACGTATGGAAAGCGAGAGAATGACTAAGAGGGTGTACGAGAGCGAGGTGGAGGGACAGAAAGGGAGAGGTGGAAGGATGGATAGAATGAGGAAGTATATGAACAAAGGCGGTGCTGGTTGGGGGGAGGGGCGTCGACTGACTGGGGACAGAGGTGCATGGGGGCGGTTCGTTCGTGGCCACCCCTTCGGGGATCACGGCATCAGGCAATAGATAGATAGATAGATATATTTATGTATTTATGTTATTTGTTTATGTGTTTATTTATTTATTTAATTATTTTTGTTTTAAGTTTATTCGATTATATTTTATTTTTGTTTTTATGATTTTGTTTTTATTTTTATTTTGTATTTATTTATTGTTTTTGTTTATTTAAAAACAAATGTATATACTTATTTTTCATATTTATTGATCCATAAATATATAAATAAATGAAGCATAAATAAAAAAAAAATCAAATTAAATAAAAAAAAAAAAAAAAACAAAAAAAAACATACATAAATAAATAAACAAAAACAAAAAATAAATATATAAATAACAAATTAATAAAACTAACTAAAAATAAAATGGAAAATAAAACATAAAAATCAAAAACAAAATTTTAACAAACATAAATAAATAAAAACTATGACAAAAACAATAATAAATACATATATAAATACATGTTTAAAAACAATATAGGAAAACACAAATATTTATATAAAAAATAAGTCATATAAATGAAATGAACTTCACATGATTTGAATTTGGTATGACTGGGGAAATGCTCTTGGATAACTACTTTTCTGAGCATATGTTTTCACTTCTTATTTGTGCCCATTAGGAATTTTGGTTATTAAATGTGGAGATATCAATCCAATAGAAGTATACTATAGTGGTAGCAGTGCCTGAAAACCTCATAATCATCACAAAAGTTATGCATTCTGTTTCTTTAACCCGTCCAGCCCCAGCGACGCGTCTGACGCGTCGGCGATGTATGTAACGCACAGCCCCAGAGACGCGCCTGACGCGTCACCCTAATTGCGCCGACCGTAACCTCAGGTATAGCCACTCAAGAGGGCTCAGATTTGTATGGGAACTGTGTACGTATCCCACGCAACCGTGCCGATGGTTGAAAACTCTCAAAGTCCACGTGCGTGCGCTTGAGCGCGCAATAACCTGTTTTTTTGGGATAATTGCCTTCAATTTTTTACTCTTGTAAAATCCGTTTTCGGTGGCTCTGTAGGACCATTTTTTAAGCTTTTTGAGCGGTTTTTCGTGGTTTTTCCTTCATTCCTAACCCATTCGCTATTGTTTCTGGAATAAAACCATTATTTGAAAACCGGCCGGGTTCTGGTGCGCAAACATTACAAAACTAGCCGGGGCTCCACGGGTTAAAAGAATGCACGACTTTCTTGTATGTGATCGGTCAAAATGGCGGCCATTATGGATTTCGTGTACTAGGCAAGGTTATACTTAATTCCTACAGGTACCATCATGTGAACCATACCTTAACACTCAACGAGCGGCTAGGTTATTAACTTCTACTACCTGCCAAGCGTGCAGATTTACCCTAAACGAGCTTCATTCAATGCTCTTTTTCATGCATAAAGAAGAGCCAGAGCGTAATACAATTATGTATCCGTGAAAGAGCGTTAATTGAGCTTTCCAATGACACCTGAACCATCCTTCTACGACCACGGGTTGTCTTGCAACGATCGTGCAATACGAAGGAAAAATCCCTAAATTACGGTAATTTCCTTACATATTTCCCTGTCAAGCGAGGCAGTGGATGTGGATGTGTGTGGAGGTGGGGCCAGTCGCGGTACGGGAGCCGTGCCGAACAGTCAGAGCCGACCTACGCTCCTCCCACCGCTCGGGCTCTCTCTCTGAGTCAATTATGTGCTCAACATCGCATACGACTTAAGGCGGTCCCCGCTCTTTAGTCCTTGGTTCTCTTGACCGCCTTAGGTCGGGCACCGCCAAAAAGAGGTTAAAACCCCATAGAAGTCCTTCATGTAATACATTTATATTACAAATTGTAAGCCTTTATAGTCCCGAAAGACCCCGGTGGGAGTCATTTTCAAAACCGCCATTTTCTCACTTATGCTATGATTCTAGTAATTCCACCAAGTACCATTTTGAAGCTGGCGGTATCCATTACTCAAATCACCAGTCAAAGTCTCTTCCTAAAGAGATGTATACGGGACTCTACAGCAGGGACTGGACTAAAGGGAGGGTGGTGCTTGTGTGGAGAGAGGGAGGGGTTGTGGAGGAAAGAACGTGATGTGGAGGATGGGAGGGTTGAGGAGGAAGGGAAGGTAGTGGTGGAACTTTCAACCGTGGAAGGGATGGGCGTGTTGGTGTGGAGAGAAGGATTGTGGATGAAGGAAATGGTAAGGAGGAAGGAGGTGGTGGTGGAAGGAAGGAAGGGAGGGAGGGTAGCAAAGGATGGCATGTGGTAGGGAGGAAGTAAGGGTTGTGTGGAGGTAAGGAGGTTGGTAAGCATGGCGGCCGTGGAACAAAGAAAGCAAGGAGGATCACACAACATCAAAGTAGATATAAGGGCAGTGGGGAAGAACGAGCGAGAAAGAAGTTACTGGAGGTGGGAAAGGGTTATGATTAACGGTATATACATATACGCTCTTTACAGAGGCTATTTACAGAAAAAAAGGCAAGGGTGGGGAAAGCAACGGGTGAGTGTAGAGAAGTTATATTCCCGGGGTAAGAAGCACTGGCAGACCGGCAGGGTTACCATATCATAATAACATATTGCCGCTAGATTAATCCACAACAATCTCTAGATTGTTGTTAGATTTTAAACAAGCAATATATAGATAAAATAGACCAATGACATTCTTTAGCATATACTGTAGGTAAGAAATAGCTCAAACCTGTAGAGTATGGCTAGAACTAATATTGCAATCAGTTAATAGTTGCCGTTAGATCGAAGCAAACAATTTTCGGCCCAAACGCGTTTCTTTATTCTTGTCGAAAACCACATTAAAAACGTTTTTAAATCGTTTTTATTACTAGTTTCAGACCAGAAAAAGGTTTGGGTTATTGATGGATGCGTGGAAACCTAAATTAAATCTTTAATAAGTACGTGGTGGACCCTGTCAAATGCGCGCCCCTTCAGTAAAATTCTACCCCGATATCCAGCAATTTCCTCTATATATAATTCTGTATTATTTAATCTCTGCTCAACAAATATCCAGTCTGTAGAAACAATGTGATTCGCAGGTAAAGTACCACGGTAAATCTACAGTTATACTATCCCTCCCGTACCTACCCCCTTCAAAGCACACCTTTTAGCGTGTTTTTGGATGGTTCAGCAGACACGGAAACTGAAAAAAACCTGTTTTCTCCATGAGGGGGGGCTTTGCCTCACCCCCCATGACTTATTGTCGTCATCATATATATTGACAGCAGGGGGCAACATACAAGTACGACGCGGCCCAACCAATTGTAAACCCAGGTAATCAAACCGCGGACGAGTCTCACTTTGCCGAACGTTTGTAATACTTCAATGTATCTATTATAAGTCAAAAATACATTTCCGTGCATCATTAAACCATACTAAGTCTCCTACTAATAATATTAACCTATTGGTACCAACAGAAAAGTGACAAAATAGGGGTAGTATAACTGTAGATTTATCAATACCACAAAGGCCGTAACTATGATCTATGCACTCTTTAACCAGGTTATTAATGGAGAAAGATGGTGATAGCGGGGAAGCAACAGATATGTGTAGAGGGGTTGTGTGTGTAGAAGGCATGGAGGCAATGTGGACAAAAGTTTGTGTGTGGGGGGGGTGGGGAGGCTGGAGGGGTATGGTGAAGGGGAGGGGAGAAGCTGGAGGAATATGTGGGAGGGGGGGTAGAGGCTGCCGGGATGTGAAGGAGGGGTACAGAGGCTGGAGGGACATGCAGGAGGGGTGGAGAAGTCGGGTGTTAAAGGGGGGGGGGAGGCGAGTTACCAACCAGGAAACACGAGAAAGGCACACCACACACAAAGGAACACAACAGGAGAATAACACTCGCACTCCGTCCTCGCTTTCTGTCTCCTCCTTCCTCAGCGCCTCCTCGCGAACATTGCCAAGGCCTCACTCACTACGTAACACGAACACAGACTTGGACTAACGAAGGAGCCACAAGCACCGCCGGACACTATGAAAACCAACTCAAAATGAAGGGAAGAGGAGGGGGGACTGGCTGCCCGGCAGGGTTACCTCATCAAATTAACATACATAATGTAACATAATAATCCATAAGAATCACTACATTGTTGATAGATAGCGAGACAAAGTATACGGTACTCTTTACAACCTTTTAAAAATTTAGCAAACCTCTAGGGTGTGGCTAGAATCTATAATGTCAGACGTCAAATAATTGCCGTTAGATCGAATCAAATATATCTTGATCTAGCGGTAGAGCAGCTAAATTAGCAACAATGCTGAAGGTTGCCAACTAGCTTGTCTTGATTTTCGGCTCACTTGTTGTCAATCGGTAGCCTACATTTGTAAATATATGAGGATTATCAAGAAATATGTTTGCTTTATATTTTCAAGATATACGGTTGATTTAGGTTAATGGAAGTGTGCATGAGAAGAATTGCTCATGCGCTATTAAGGAAATAAGTAAAAACTAATTCCCACTCAGTTGGTTCAATCCTCATTGCTTCCATATGATGGTTTGTAATTATATGATGCTCTCAATATGGCAACTCATGGACCATATATTGCGTCATAAAAAATGGGTTATGTTGCTTTAACTGAAAAGTGCACATTAAAGGAATAACCTAACAGTTCTGACGGGACTTCGGAAGGTCTTACTAATTAGTCTTTGATCAACGCCTTCTGCACCAGCGACGTCGTTTTAACTGTGTCCAATCTATATTTAGATTATTGTATACAGTTTAAGAAGGAACTGTGGTAGTAAAAAGGGTTGTGAGATAGTTCGAAGCCCGTTAATTGCTGGAAGCCATTTTTAAACTGAATAAAATCGTGTAATAGCCAGATAACGCCAGGCAGAGAAGGGGTTATTATACTATGTCACATTAGACTGTGTCACACAAATACTGTTGCTGGAAATTTGTATATGTATTAGTAATACAATATTACTAATCTGTATATTAGGATGGTGGAGTTAGCTGTAGGTTATCTTGATTCTTAGGACAGGTCCAGACTGTAATGTATCGCCAACTTTAACCCCTTATGTACCGGCGACGTCTATTTAAATGTGTTTAGCTAGATTTAGACGATTTTATGAAGCTTAGGAAGGATGATATCTAGAAAAATGCATTGAGATAGTCTGTAGCATTTAAATTGGTAGACATCTTTCCAAAGATGAATACAATCGTCGAATAGTTGCCACAGTATAAGGAAGAGGATGTCACCGGTACAGAAAAGGTTAATGTTATAGACGCTGCAGTGTTGTTTTGTTATAATTTATCATAGTTTGTTCATGCTACCATTAGACGATTCTATAAACATTAGGAACGACCTCTAACAAGAAAAAGGGTTAACGTGTATATAATTACCTCTAAAACCCCTGCCTTACCGGCGACGCCTTTTTTATTTGACTTCAGCTACATTTAGACGATTTTATGAAGATTTGGAAGGATATGTGGTAGCTAAAGAGATTAATTAAAATAGTTGGTAGCCTTATAATTGGTAGACATCCTTCCTCAGCTGAATAAAACTACTATTTGACAGACTATAATAAATAGGATGTCGCCGGTATTGAAGGGGTTAACTGCCACATGGCCTTTATATACATAATTAAACGTCTCCTAATAATAATTATAACATGATTATAGAATGCCTCCTGTATATGGAAAGGGTTAAGGGGAGATGGGTCGTTTTTCTGGTCCCCCTTCTTCCTCATGATTCGCTCCAATAGTTTTTCAGACTTTAAGACAGCAGGTTTCCTAGCCCATTAGGTTGTCGATTTTAAGCTTTCGTCCCAATTCTATGTCAATATCATAACCTTTCATACCATTTAGGTGTCAAATTGTTCCTAACGAGCGATAGCGAACCTGTAATTTTAAGAAAAACCAGCCTTTGGCCGCAACATTTGTCTAATGTAAAATGTATCTTGAAGGGGGGGTCAAGAGAGTGTGTTTTAAGCTTTATGAAGGTCTAGCGAGGAAAATAAATAATAAATAAATATATTAATATATAGACCACCAATAATAACAGCTGCCCCCTTAAGTCAGATTTAGTACCCGACTGTTGAAAGAATAACAGAGGAACAAAGAACATGAAACACGACTCTGTGAAATATTGATAAAGGCCAAACTGAGAAAGACCTGAAAACAGACAGGGGACACTAAGGTAGGATAAAGATAGATAGCTAGATTAAATAGATACATAGATATATATGTATAGAGATAGAAAGATAGATTGATTGAATGATATGGCTAGACTGATAGATATATTGAATGATATGGATAGATAGATAGATGTTATTATAGATTACTCGTCATGATTGTTTATACAGACAATCAAACACATCATTAACTATAATCGGCTAAATATCAGCTGATGGTAAATTGAATCTTTTGGCAGCTGAATTATCGACACCTAGTGGAAACGTATGAAACTTCTTTGTATTGGTGTCAAACGTATGCCATTTTGTTTATAATAATTATATTATTTTATAATCTATATACTCAGACCCAATCCCCATTTTTCCGTTGTTTTTATTCTTTTCTTTTTCTTTTTTCTTTTTTTTTGGGGGTGGGGGGTGGCCCACTCAAAACAGAGCCAGAAAAGGGACAACACAACAGAAAACAATGAACACACACACACAAAATACAAATTCACACACATCTAGGTCATCCAGGAGAAGACCCAGAGACCAGGGTCACCAAGGTCCCGCCAGCATTTCCCCGGCCCCCGACCACCCGGAGAGGCTCCGATCTCAGCAGGCAGACATGCAGCAAAGCGAAACCACAAGCCCTCCCACTACACTTCCAGGCGCACCCTTCATATAAACCGTTTCCCCGGGACAGGTTCCTGATGGTCTATTTTCTAGTCCAACTTGCGGCCGACCCCTTCCCCGAAATGACCACGTGATCACTTATCTATTCAAAAGCATTCTCTATTCATTCCTGTTTATTACCACTTTCCTTGCCTGATCTATAGTCATTCCTCTATCATCCAAAGTTTGTCTTACACAGTCTCTCCATCTCAATGGGGGTCTTCCTGCCCTTCCATCTACCCTTGTATCTGACTCACATATTCTCTTTGTAAGCCTTTCATCTTCCATTCGTTCAACATGACCAAACCAGCTTAGCACCCTTCTGTCCACTCTGGCCGACAAACGTTCCTGCTGCCCCACTCTCCTACGTATCTCTTCATTCCGCAATCTGTTTCTACGAGTAACTCCACACATACTCCTCAAGCAGTTCATCTCCATCATATCCAGCTTTCTTCTCTCCTTTTCCTTCAGAACCCATGTCTCAGCCATATACATCACTGTTGGCACAACAATTCCTTGATACATTGCACTTTTTACTTTTATTCCGAGATTTCTCGTCTTCCACATACTTCTCATTGCTCCGAAAACATTCCTTCCTTCACACACTCTCTGTTTTTCTTTCATTTCCATACCTCCACTCCTACTTATCGTTCCTCCTAGATATTTAAAACACTCTACTTGTTCTAATATTTCCCCATCCACCCTCACATCTAGATTCATCCTACAATCACCCCTATTACACACCATTAATTTACTTATATAGACGTTCACCTTAATATGTTTATGGATGGTGCGGTGAGGGAGGTGAACATGAGAAGTATGGGAAGAGGATTGGGTTTAGTTGGAAATAATGGTAGAGATTGGGAGTTGAATCAGTTGCTGTTCGCTGATGACACAGCGTTGTTGGTGGATTCTGAAGAGAAACTGCAGCCGGTAGTCAAAGAGTTTGGTTTGGTTTTTGGGAGGAGGAAACTTAAACAGCCATGGTGATATTACACAGCCCTGTCGCAAACCTACATTTACCTCAAACCATACACTCAGCTCACCATTTCCTACACTAACACATGTTCTGCTCCCTTCATACAAACTCTTTACTGCTCCTAACAAATTTCCTCCAATTTCATTAATCCTAAATTTCCACATTGCTTCACGATCCACACGATCATAAGCTTTTTCCAAATCCATAAAAACCTCAAAATATCTCCATATGCTTCTCTAAATACTTATCGCATACCTGTCTTACTGCAAACTTCTGATTCATGCACCCTCTTCCCCTCCTAAAACCGCACTGTTCTTCTCCTATTGCAGCTCCAGACTTTCTACCTATCACGTATCCAAAATCCACTTCTCCCCCTCCTTTCATCTTTGCTTCATTCAGTGCAAGCACATCATACTTCCTTCTTTCAAGTAATTCAAATAATTAACAACAAATGATTAACAACATATATTACTACAACGTCTTCCTAATACCCGAATAATGAAGGTGGGGACATGGCAGGTTACCGTTAGCTGGAGAGAGAGAGAGAGAGAGAGAGAGAGAGAGAGAGAGAGAGAGAGAGAGAGAGAGAGAGAGAGAGAGAGAGAGAGAGAGAGAGAGAGAGAGATAGAGTGTACAAAGGAGTACAAAGGAAATCAAGCAACAATAGGTCTAGTGACCCTTCTAGGCTGCTTGTCCTCCAAAACACTGAGGATCAAGTGTCCAAACAGTGGTTTAGAGTGGGTAAGGGAACATTGGAAAGAGAACTTAGTATACTGCCCTGGAACTAATGTCCGTGGCAGGATTAGGAAGTTAGTAGGAGACAGATGGGTTAGTAACTGAGGGGGGATAAAGTTAAGTTATTCATTTACAAACGCAGTCAGTCGTGGGTTCGATGTGAGATATTTGTCTAGGCGAAGTTTAAATGAATCAACGGTGCTGCAGTCTATAACGTCTCGGGGAAGCCCATTCCACAAGTTGACAACTCGATTGAAGAAGAAATTCTTAGATTCGTGTGAGTTAAAAGATTTACCAATAATTTTGCAACCGTTTCCCCGTGTGTAATTAGATTGGTCGATAGTGAAGTACTTACTACAGTTCATATTGTCGATGCCTTTGATGATTATGAACACTTGAATTAAGTCGCCTCTTAATCTGCGCTGCGTTAAAGGAAATAGATTTTATTCTCCAAGAAGCTCTTCGTATTGTTTGTTCTTTAGGCTAGGTATCATTTTGGTAACTCTACGTTGAACTCGTTATAGCTTGTCTATATCTTTTTGGTAATAAGGGCACCAGGATTGAACGCAGTATTCCAGAAGAGGGCGGACTGAGGAATTGTAAAAGGTTAGGATAACGTCTTTGGATTTATGCTCAAATGACCTGCCTATAAAGCCAATTATTTTGTTTGCCTTCTTAACAACTTCTGAACATTGTTGACTCGGTTTTAGGTTACTTGATATCGTTACTCCCAAATCGGTTTCTCTGTTTACATTCTTAAGCTGAGTGCCATTCATCGAATAGTTTGCTTTCTCATTTTGGTATCCAATATGTAGTACTTTTCATTTATCCGCATTGAAACTCATTTGCCAAATTTGGGCCCAACATGATAACTTATCTAGATTGTGTTACATATCGTCAACTTGTTCTTTTGAGAGTACGCTGTTTGCAATTTTTGTATCGTCAGCAAACTTTGAGATTGTACAGGTGTGACCCTCATCTAAGTCGTTGATGTAAATTAGAAAGAGAAGTGGTCCTAGTACCGATCCCTTGAGTACCCCGCTACCTACATTGGTCCATGTAGATGCCTTACCGTTTATGACTACTCCTTCTTTTCTGTCGCTGAGCCAATTTTCTATCAATTTCAACACACTGTCTTGTATTCCATGCGCTTTTAGTTTTAGTAGTAAACGTTTGTGAGGAAGTATGTCAAAGGGCTTTTGAAAATCAAGGTATATTATATCTACAGCTTTACTCTCATCGTAGAGGTTGAGGATATCGTGGAAGAAGTCTAAGAGGTTTGTTAAACAGGAACGTTTTTTACGAAAGCGGTGTTCAGTATCTTTAAGTATGTTATTTTCCTCTAAGTGATTTACGAGTCTGTCTCTTATGAGTGTTTCTAGCATTTTACATACAACTGAAGTTAAGCTAATTGGACGATAGTTACTGGGTAGAGATTTGCTGCCTTTCTTGAATATCGGTGTTACGTTGGCTAGCTTCCACTGATCAGGCATAGTTCCAGACTGCAAAGGATTTATTGAATAGCAATGTCAGTGGTTTGGAGAGCTCATCCTTAGCTTCCTTTAGAACTCTAGGCGAGATTGTATCAGGTCCTGGCGTTTTATTTACCTTGAGTTTATCTAAACAATTCAATACTTCTCTCTCTGTAACGGTGATATTGCTTAGAACATCTGAATTATCAATCTGAAACGGCGATGGTGTAGGGATATCACTGAGGTCTTCTGTTGTAAAAACTGGTGCAAAGAAGGTATTGAGGGCATTACTTATTTGTACTTCGTCTTTTGTGTATTCTCCATTTTCATCGACTAACGGTCCAACAGTTGAAGTAACTACTTTTTTCTTTCTGATATAACTATAGAATTCTTTCGGGTTTGTTTTACTTTGATTCACAACATGTAACTCCAGGGTCTTTTTACTTTGCTTAACTAACTTTTTAGCTTTGCGTCGTAGCTCTACAAATTTCACCCGCTCTTCGTAATTTTGTGAGGATTTTAATCTATCATTAGCAAACTTTTTAGCAAGCAGACAGTTTAAAATATCTTTATTCCACCATTTGGTCTGTACACCGTATTTTCGATGGTATGCAGTCTTGCACTACTTATAGGTATGTGGTTGCAAATAATTCTTAAGATGTATTTATGTCGTTATTGTTAATTAAAAAGCTCAAGTCAGTTTCTTTAAACATAGCTCTAAGTTTATGAAAGTTTGCTTTCTTAAAATCAGGGACTTTTTCGATGCTGCTATTTGGTTCGTTACTATTAAAGTTTAACACCTTATTGGCGGGCTAGGCGGTCAATTTATATGTACCGCCCAGCGGGGTGTTTTTAGCCAAAATAGGGCCGTTTACGTGATCATTTTCATGCCTAAATAAGACCCAGAGCGTAAAACAAGTATCTATCCCTGAAAGGGCATAAACAGAGCTTTCCAATGACACCACAACGATCCTTTTATGACCTCTAGTTTTCTTGCAACAACCGCGCAACACGAGTGCAAAAAGCATGTAATTCGGTACTTTCCCCATACAATTCAGTATGTAGCGAGTGAGAGAGGGAGGGAGGAGGTGGGATTCGTGTCAGTAGGTTCGCCGCGGTGGTCTGGAACAGTCATACGCTCGCTACTCTCCTGCCACCACTTGTCTCTCTCTCTCAGCAACATTACGTGCTGAAATTGCCACACGACCTATGTCTCGCGCCGCCAGATAGTCCAAATTTATTATACTCGACTTATGTTGCGCGCCGCTATTTAGGGGTTAAAGTGAAAGTTATCGTATGATGGTCGCTGTTGCTGAATTCATCACCAACATTCAAATTTTCTATTAATTCTTCTTTTGTTGCAAGTACAAGGTCAAGAACGTTATTACCACGGGTCCGCAATCGAACAAATTGATAGAGTGAACTCTCTTGCAAGTTCGCATACTTGTGATGTCCGGAGTGTGAAGTAAGAGTATCACCCCACTTGGTCACAGGTAAATTAAAGTCGCCTAAAATTACGGTATCATGTGAGTTACTTACATCTGCAATTTGTTCGTAAATTTCTCGGTCAGTTTGCACTGATTGAGCTGGAGGTCTGTATATTAATGCAAATATTATTTTTGTACCTTTATTATTCTTTATTAGCACAAAAGATGTGTCGACGTTCACAATTTGAGGTTTTGACAAGAGTGTCGGGATAAGAATTTCTTTGATATAAAAATAAAACGCCACCTCCATTTCTATTTATTCAGCTTTTCTCAAACATTACCTAACCGGGAAGTGCATACTCTGCTAAAAAGTCTCTATCTTCTGTATTGAGCCAAAATTCTGTTTTGCCAATCATATCATCATTTTCTGTAAACACTAGCTCCTCTAAATCTAAAAATGTATTGCATATGTTACGAGCGTTTGCATAGAAAACCTTTAAAGTTGCGGTTTTAGAACTCTCAGAACGCTCCATAATCAAAAATTTGGTTATGGTCGGATCTACATTTATGTTCATGGCTGTCCTCAGTCCTTGTTGTCCTTGGTCCTTATCGCTGGCGGTCATCGGTTTCCTCTGGTTTTTGTTTGGCGTAGGATGATTTATGTCGCCGCTGCTTCTTCTTCTCGAATGGCGTTTTTTGATCCATGGCTGCAGACTGCTTCGTGTAGGAGACGACCCATGCGTGCTGAACCCACAGGGTTTTGTAACGTCCTGGGATATATAAACACTGGGCTCTTTCTATTGGACTAGGTATGCGGCAACAAGCAACAACGGAAAACGCTAGATCCAACCCTTATCTTTAAACCCAGGCAACAAACCACCCTAAACCGTCAAGAGTCCTGCCTGAACAACGAGGTATCCTATGACTCGGTTACAGGGTGCACGCACTATAGACTGCTGATAGTCAAGCAGGCTATATAAAAGATCACACAATTAAGTTGACTTAAAGCTTCAAGGAAAAGATAGATAATGGAATTAAATTTCAGAAACAATTTAATAACAAACTAGAAGAAAGTACATTTAACGTTACGTTAATTAATACAACTAATCACCCCTGCGTAAAAGAAGGTGAAAGCAAACAGTCCTCAAAACATCGTACAGGTAGACAAGATGCGGGTCTCTAAACTGCATGCGGCTACTGTAGGATCTGATGCTTAGCAAAGAAAGTACGTTACAGATTTAGAGAACTCTTAACTCATAAGCAGGAATAAATACTAGTGATAGGACATACAGTGTATAATGGCATAGGTATAATTAAATAAAGGCAGCAACTCGCAACATAACCACATACAGGTGTGCTTCTCACTCTTAGTCAGGCAATCCTGCTCGGACAAAGTCTCTAAGCCACACCCTGACTCACAATGCTCACAAAAACGGAAAACTATGGCACAATAACAAGCATACAGAGATAATAAACCCCTAGCTGTTAATCTGCCAGGTGGCAGAGGTCTAGCCGGAAGGATATAGGCTTCGGATACCCGGGCTGAGCCACCTGCTCTAGCCTAGGGACGTTCCCAGGTCTGTGCGCCAAATTACTCTAATTGAAAGGGTGCTCTCTTGAGAGACTCAGATCGCAAGTATCTGACTCTCTCCTGGCGACCCTAAAACAAAAGCAAGACGTGCTAGCGCAGTGCTGAGTGGACTAGGCAATGGCCCTCACACAACACAACGCTAGACACACAGGGACACAGACAAGAAAGTGCCCCCAGACTCCCACGGGTATCCTAGTAAAGTCGTGCGGGTCCACGGGACTCAACACAAGAACACACTAGCAAGCATGAAACCACCAAATATGAGACAACAAAAAAGCTTCCTAGGTTTCATTAACAATTACATCCCTGCATAAGGCCCAAAATCCTATCTAGTTATCTGAGAGCTCGTCGTTAATACATTAATAGATATAAGATCTATCAAGGGGATGGGATAATTAAATAGATTGGTGAAGTAGTGGAATGAAGGTATACAAAGTAAGAGAGAACGTTTCTAAGTGGGGTTGAGAGGGATAGATATCAAGGGGGTCCGAAGGGTACGACAATGAGGTGAGCTCTGAGTCTTGAATCTGTCTGGACCCCCCCCTAGGCATGCAGAATACATCCCAGGCTTGGCAACACTCAACACAGTTGCCTGGTCAAAATCCTCTACCCCATGCGTGAGTCGAAACTAAGCCTAACATTGCAATCAAATGCATGTGGCAGCGCTTCAGGCTCGTCCCAAGCTGGTCTCTCCGCGCGAAGCAACGTCCCAAGCCGGTCTCTCTCTCTCCCGCTTGTCTCTTCCCTCTCTCACTAGACTTACATCTTATATATTATAATGAAACAATCAACTATCGAGAATAAAATATACTAAGATGCGTTGGTTAAGAATAAGGGCAGCTTCAAGCTGTGAAACAACATAAGAATATCCCAGACATTAGTTACATTGTCGTAGGATATATACTAAGGGAAAGCCTGCCGGCCGGCTACCACCAGCCGGTTTCTAAACGGCTGGGCAGCCGACGCGCGTGCATGCCCGCACGTGGTTACTATGCAGAAGCGTCACAATTTAGATGAGTCCCGTCCTTGCTGAACAGAGTAGGGTGGTTATAGAAGTTATCCCAGAGGTTGATGAATTCAACTTCTTCCTCCAGACACAAACAATTTAGTCGGCTGTTTGTGCTGAAGGCCCCAAGATATAAGACCCTTGACTAAGTTCTTCATATCTAACAGAAAGCTTCTCATAGTACCACACACTGTTGCGACACAAGGCACTATATATAAAACAAAAAATAAAGACTGTTGCGCTCCACCGAGCAAGTTCAACTAACTCAGTGACAATAAGCGAAAACATTCAACTTAGATACTGCTACAACATCTTATACAAAATTCTACACGTTAAAAAATATAAAGTTTTTATAAGGTTTTTGCTTTTTTAGTTTGTTTTTTTCGGCTGAACTACAGTGACAGCCTAATTTCCTCCACACTCAACCCTCAATCCTGTGGCAGTCTAACCAACATCATCCACCCTTGATAGACAATCCGCTATCACGTTATCAGAACCGGCAATATGGCGTATGTCCAGATTATGCTCCTGAAGCATGAGTGACCACCTGGTCAGCCTCATATTCCGGTTATGAAACTGATTCAAAAATTTTAGAGGGTGATGATCGGTATAAACCACTACGACTGGTCCGAAAGCAGGAACATATACATCGAAGTGCCTGAGCGCCAGCACTATCGCCAGGAGTTATTTTTTCAATTACAGAGTAATTCCTTTGTGCACTATTGAATTTTTTACGGTAAAAACTCACTGGATGTTCGATACCTTCATCATCTGTCTGTAACAAGACAGCCCCAGCCCCTACGCCACTGGCATCAGTCGCCAGCTGGAAAGGTCTACTGAAGTCCGGGGCCCTGAGTATGGGGTGGGTACATAACAGGTGTTTTACCAAGGAAAACGCCTCTGCACACTCAGGAGACCCCCGGAACTTCTTGTCCTTAGATAATAAGTCAGTTAAAGGTGCAAGTACAGTCGAATAGCCTTTGATGAAGCGACGATAATAGCCTATCATACCTAGAAACCGCATGATTTGTTTCTTAGTCGTAGGCTGGGGAAACTGATCGATGGCTTTGATCTTTGTCTGTGGAGGGCACACCTGACCCATCCCCACCTCGAACCCCAGGTACAAACTGTGGCTTTGACAAAATCGCACTTACCCAGGTTTACCACCAAACCTGCTTCATTCAGTTTATTAAAAAGATGTCCGATGTGAGCACAGTGACTGTTAAAATCATCGTCGTATATTATGACATCATCTAGGTACACCGTACAGTTGGGAATGTCGGCTACAATGTCGTTCATTAATTTCTGAAACGTTGCAGGGGCATTTTTCAGCCCGTATGGCATAACATGGCAACGATATGTGGCACCGTCCACCCAAACCCACACACCTCTCGCGCTCGCGCAGACAAGGGCACTTGCCAATATCCCTTAACAAAGTCTATCTTAGTGAGGAACTTGGCTTTTCCTATCTTATCCACACTGTCGTCCACGCGAGGGAGACGGTAGGCATTTGTGGGGGTTAAACCATTCAACCTGCGGAAATCTATACAAAACCGCATCTTGCCATCTGGTTTGGGCTGCAGTGTGACTGGGGAAGTCCACCTTACTGCACCCTCAGAAATCAGCCCACGTTTCAGCATATAATCCAGCTCTTCCCTAAGTGCTGGTAATTTAATACGGGGAACACGGTATGGCACTGATTTAAAGGGCGGGTGGTCCCCAACATCTACAACGTGCACCGCTTGAGTAGTGAGGCCAGGATGCTCCGCGAAAAAAGCTGGGTTTGAATCAAACAAGTGCTGCACAGCTACACGTTGTTGCTCAGGCAGGTGCAATATCAACTCGTGAGCCACTTGTCTAGAATTCCCCGCCCACTGATCCGCGGAAACATGACAATCCCAATTATCCTCCCCCGCAGCTTGACTGTCCCTTCCTCCTTCTCCACCACGATCGCTGCAGATCAACACCGGGACAGTGAGAGGCTCGGAGGGGCGCCTCACATACTCTTTCATCAGATTTACATGGCAAAGTTGGTTCTTTTTCTTACGATCAGGAGTAGCTACTAAATAGTCTAGATCAGAAACCTTCCTTATATCCCGATACGGACCAGAATACTTGGCAGATAAGGGGTGTCCCACCAGAGGCAGTAGTATCAGTACCTCCTGATCTACTTCAAACTCCCTCAGCTTCACCTTCTGGTCGTATCTGTCCTTCATCTGAGCTTGTGAACTCTTAAGGTTCCGACCTGCTACCTCCAGGCTCTTTAGCATTCTCTCACAGCTTTCAACAACATACTTTAGAAGCGAGCATGGCTTTGTGACTCCCTCCCAGATCTCCTTGACTATGTGGAGAAGCCCCCTGACACTGTGTCCAAAAACCAACTCGTTCGGGCTAAATCCCAAGCTCTCCCCAGGTACTTCTCTCGCAGCAAATAAAACGTATGGGAGACCTAGATCCCAGTCCTTCCCATTTTCCATGCAATAACACCGCAACATACTCTTGAGAGTCGAGTGCCACCTTTCCAAAACTCCCTGACTCTCGGGATGGTAGGCAGATGACACCACAGACACTATCCCATGTTGCTGCATGGTCTGCTTAAACAGAGCAGAAGTAAAATTGGATCCCTGATCAGACTGGATCTCCTGAGGGTAGCCATAACGAGAGAAATAGACAAGTAGGTTTTTGACAACAGTCTTAGCCATCCCGTTGCGGATGGGGTAAGCATCTGGATACCGTGTTGCTACATCCATTACAGTTAGTAAAAATTTATTGCCGGCACTAGTTGGGGGCAATGGGCCAACCATATAGATAACTACTTTGCTGAAGGGCGGCCCAGTGACAGTGATGGGTTGTAACGGGGCTCTCGGGATGACCTGATCAAGTGTGACACTGTGACACCCATGACACGACACTCGCCTTTAACCCAGGCCACCAGAAAAGCTTGCTCAGAGCTGCCTCCGTCTTACGTGCCCCCAGGTGCCCTGCCAAAGGCACATCATGAGCTAATCTCAATAAGCTCTCACGGCACACCCTCGGTACTACTAACTGGTCCACTAATCCTGACCCGTCATCCCACTTTTTCTTGGGATCCTGATGTCTCCGATACAAGATCCCCTCGGACAAGAAAAAATCACCAGGCTGCGCATCCCCATCGCTCTCCAGTTCGACAGCACCATTACCACACGCCCTGACTTCAGGTTCTTCCAGCTGCAAGGAACATATATCAGCAGGTGCGAGATTATCCAAGTTCATCTTAAATAATTTATTTCCACCTCCAATGTCCCGCTGAGCCAGCCTTTCCTCACGCTGCGGATAACGATGCTGTCGCAGAGTCTCTTCCTGCCCTGCACCTGCACTAGCGGTGACAGGCCCCGGGGCCTCTCCAGACTCTAACATAGGTGCCAATAATGAGTCACCAAGAAACACTGCCGGCTCAAAACTATCCAATTGACCAACACTTCCCGTTTTCTTGTGACCTTTCCTCCGCGGTTTGATAGACTGAGGTTGTGGCTGCAAGGCTCTGGATGTCTGAGAACGCGTCACAACACACGCCATGGTTTGTACGCTACACTTCTCAACCCACTCCTGTTCCTCCCTACTAACGTCGGCCGCCTTCTCGGCAACGACCAAGGGTGAAACCTTAGAAGCAGGCACCGCAAAGTCGTTGCCGAGGAGGAGGTCGACGCCCCCAACAGGCAAGTTCTCTACAATTCCTACATCCAGCTCCTTCGCCACACCACCCACCTCCAGCTCCATCCGCACCAGCGGGTAGGACTTCGTAGCATTGATCCCCTGAACTACCACCACCCGAGCAGCGTTAATCGGTCTACCAGTAAAGTTCCTTAACAAGGTCTGAGAAGCCCCAGTATCACGCAATAGCTTAACTCCTCGCCTTTCGTCAGCCCACCTCACAAAACCATGCCCTCTATGACCCCCAAAGACGTCGCGGACAGGGTTCGAGCCTTCCGGACTCTTGAACACAGGCTGTGTCCCACCCTCTGACGAACTACCCTTGGCAAACTCAGAAGATATAGGCGACACCCCTATGCTGCGGGCCAATGACACAACCTTGCTTGGTGGCTTGTTCGGACAAGCATTTGCAAAGTGACCCTCCTTGTGACATGCGAAGCATTCTTTACTCTTTGGTTTCCCTTGGGAGTGGGAGGTACCATTAGACTTCTTATACGGGACGGTATTTGGTTTATGTTCAGTTTTATTGTCAGTGCTAGATGGTTTTGTGTATTTATGTGTATCAACATTCTTGGGAGGGGGAGGGGTACGATCCTTTGCACCCGACTCACTCCTAGCTGCTGCTCCGCACCCTCGAATTAATGACAGTCGGAGGTCAGCCATTTCTGCTGCCTCCTGGAGAGTTCTAGGATTTTTTCCCTTTATATTTAATGTTAAGTCCCCGCCTGTGCACTTAAAGAACTGCTCCAAGAGAACCAGCTCACTCAACTCCTCAAAAGTAGCTGCCCTCTCAGAACGCAGCCAATGTCGAAGTGCATCAGACAAGTCCCGGGCGTGTTCTAGGAAGGTAATAACCTTGCCCTTAGTAACACCCCGAAACTTCAAGCGGTAAGTTTCTGGTTGTAACTCATAGGCCCGTAGCACAGCCTTCTTTAGCTCATCATAAACTACACAAGACTCTAAAGGTAGTGCATCCTACGCTTTTAGCCCCTTTCCTAGGAGTCTTGATGAAACTAATGCTGCCCACTTTTCCTGAGGCCACTGGTGTTCCTGACACTTCTTCTCAAATCGCATAAAAAACTCAGCCACACATTATTCATCGAACACAGGAACTAGTTTAAGCAGGTGCGACAATGATTGGTCCCGATGTCTGTTACCTCCCCCAATATTTCGCCCTGTTACCTCCACTCGAGATCTCCCTAGCTCCCTGTCAGCCCGATACCTAGTAGACTCTGCCTGCAGTTCAGCCTTTCGTATAGCTGTTCTCTCTGCAGCCTCAGCCTGCACACTAGCCTGTCTCTCGGCAGCCTCAACCTGAACTCTAACCTGTCTTTCGGCGGCCTCAACCTTGGCCATCTCAAGCCGAAACAACAAATCTGGAGTCAACCCTTGAGGAGGGGAAGGTGCATTTAATGGAGAGGGTCCCTGTGATTGAATTCCACGCTGCCATTGACCATCAACTTGGGGGTATGTACTAAATTCAGGCACCCTGACGTTTGATATGGGGGTAGTGGAGGGGGGGCTGGGGACCGGGGCCCCCAGTCGCCTCTCCACCCATGTCTCTCCCTTCTAAACCCAATATCAAAGTCCTCAGCTGATCTTTCCTCATGCCACTTAAACCCTGGTGACCCTGAAGACCTGCCACACACTTTAAGCCATACTTATTCAGCTTCAACACCCTGGCAGCGGTAAGGGACACCTCTAAAAATCTTCTAGCACCCTCCTCGCTATCGACTAGCCACTCCACAGGTCTTTCTCCCTCCGAGCCCGTATCGTGACCTGACCCATCACTGTGTTCTGATGTATTAGACATGTTTGTGTACTGCAGTAATTATCACGGTAATAGAATGTGCCTTATCTCCTATGCAAGTATGTATATACTAATGTTATTTAAAGTCTTTAATGTGTTATATTGGTTGCTCCAAAAAAAAAATCTATGTCCACTGTATTCCTCTAATCATAAGGAATCTCAAAAAAAATGACCACTATATTCCTCTGTTCAGTAAATCCTATGCAAGGTCGCCATTTGTTATGTCCTGGGATATATAAAAACTGGGCTCTTTCTATTGGACTAGGTATGTGGCAACAAGCAACAACGGAAAACGCTAGATCCAACCCTTATCTATAAACCCAAGCAACAAACCACCCTAAACCGTCAAGAGTCCTGCCTGGACAACGAGGTATCCTATGACTCGGTTACAGGGTGCACGCACTATAGACTGCTGATAGTCAAGCAGGCTATATAAAAGATCACACAATTAAGTTGACTTAAAGCTTCAAGGAAAAGATAGATAACGGAATTAAATAGCAGAAACAATTTAATAACAAACTAGAAGAAAGTACATTTAACGTTACGTTAATTAATACAACTAATCACCCCTGCGTGAAAGAAGGTGAAAGCAAACAGTCCTCAAAACATCGTACAGGTAGACAAGATGCGGGTCTCTAAACTGCATGCGGCTACTGTAAGATCTGATGCTTAGCAAAGAAAGTACGTTACAGATTTAGAGAACTCTTAACTCATAAGCAGGAATAAATACTAGTGATTGGACATACAGTGTATAATGGCATAGGTATAATTAAATAATTGCAGCAACTCGCAACATAACCACATACAGGTGTGCTTCTCACTCTTAGTCAGGCAAGCCTGCTCGGACAGAGTCTCTAAGCCAGACCCTGACTCACAATGCTCACAAAAACGGTAAACTGTGGCACAATAACAAGCATACAGAGATAATAAACCCCTAGCTGTTAATCTGCCAGGTGGCAGAGGTCTAGCCGGAAGGATATAGGCTTCGGATACCCGGGCTGAGCCACCTGCTCTACCCTAGGGACATTCCCAGGTCTGTGCGCCAAATTACTCTAATTGAAAGGGTGCTCTCTTGAGAGACTCAGATCGCAAGTATCTGACTCTCTCCTGGCGACCCTAAAACAAAAGCAAGACGTGCTAGCGCAGTGCTGAATGGACTAGGCAATGGCCCTCACACAACACAACACTAGACACACAGGGACACAGACAAGAAAGTGCCCCCAGACTCCCACGTGTATCCTAGTAAATTCGTGCGGGTCCACGGGACTCGCACCAGCAGACTTTACCTAAAGGATCGCAAAAAGCCTCCCCTCCGGTCTAGCCCCTGCTAACCTGACACAAGAACACACTAGGAAGCATGAAACCACCAAATATGAGACAACAAAAAAGCTTCCTAGGTCTCATTAACAATTACATCCCTGCATAAGGCCCAAAATCCTATCTAGTTAACTGAGAGCTCGTCGTTAATACAATAATAGATATAAGGTCTATCAAGGGGATGGGATAATTAAATAGATTGGTGAAGTAGTGGAAAGAAGGTATACAAAGTAAGAGAGAACGTTTCTAAGTGGGGTTGAGAGGGATAGATATCAAGGGGGTCTGAAGGGTACGACAATGAGGTGAGCTCTGAGTCTTGAATCTGTCTGGACACCCCCCTAGGCATGCAGAATACATCCGAGGCTTGGCAACACTCAACACAGTTGCCTGGTCAAAATCCTCTACCCTGTGCGTGAGTCGAAACTACGCCTAACGTTGCAATCAAATGCATGTGGCAGCGTTTCAGGCTCGTCCCAAGCTGGTCTCTCCGCGCGAAGCAACGTCCCAAGCCGGTCTCTCTCTCCCGCTCATCTCTTCCCGCTCTCACTAGACTTACATCTTATATATTATAATGAAACAATCAACTATCGAGAATAAAATATACTAAGATGCGTTGGTTAAGAATAAGGGCAGCTTCAAGCTGTGAAACAACATAAGAATATCCCAGACATTAGTTACATTGTCGTAGGATATATACTAACGGAAAGCCTGCCGGCCGGCAACCACCAGCCGGTTTCTAAACGGCTGGGCAGCCGACGCTTGCGCATGCCCGCACGTGGTTACTATGCAGAAGCGTCACAGTTTAGATGAGTCCCGTCCTTGCTGAACAGAGTAGGGTGGTTATAGAAGTTATCCCAGAGGTTGATGAATTCAACTTCTTCCTCCAGACACAAACAATTTAGTCGGCTGTTTGTGCTGAAGGCCTTGTCATAGAATTAGTCAGGTGCATCGATCTTGGGGAGAATGCCTGAGATGATGAGAGAGAGAGAGAGAGAGAGAGAGAGAGAGAGAGAGAGAGAGAGAGAGAAGAGAGAGAGACAGAGAGAGAGAAGAGAGAGAGAAGAGAGAGAGGAGAGAGAGAGAGGAGAGAGAGAGAGAGAGAGAGAGAGAGAGAGAGAGAGAGAGAGAGAGAGAGAGAGAGAGAGAGAGAGAGAGAGAGAGAGAGAGAGAGAGAGAGAGAGAGAGAGAGAGAGAGAGAGAGAGAGATTCTAGGTTGGTCCACCATGATGCTTACTTTACTTATGTTCTGCCTACTATTTGACATTAGATAATATTATATATACTATTAGATGATTGTGTTAACCATAGAAAGGGTCTGTAGGGATAATTGATAATAACATTTTACTTCTAAGATTACTAGAAGTCCATCCAAAGCTACATGAAATCGTCTGGTGTTACTGTAAGTCAGAATATATTATTCATAGTGTCATTGATTATCGATAGTGTGTTAAGGCTATGTCACGCGAGCGATTATCCCACCAATTTTCGATGAGCAAGTTTTGGTAATATTACAGAGCTCTTATGGAATGGTATCGGCTACGTAGCGTGAAGGTATACTAAGTTAGGTGGCAATGCAACTTATTCAAACTTGGATTCATGACCATAAGCAAATCCGCTTCTAATTGCAGAATTGTAATCATTAAGAGCGTTTCTTGCTTTAATAAAAAACCATAAAGGTGATGATAAACTTGTTACCGAGGCTGGACTGTACACGGACAGACAAAAATGAAGACCTGAAAGGTATGATAGCTGGACAGACAGGACGACTGACATATATTGCCATGTATTCAAACAACGAGACAGCTGATAAAATAATTTTGTTTTATGCTGACGTAAATCATTAATATGTATTAGAAATAAATAGTTCGTCGAAAATCCTGGCTGATAATATATGTGATGTCTAGAAAGTAAAACATCAATTTACGGTAAATTTCCTTGTATTAGTTTCCTCCCAAGATATCCATCGAACTTAACAAATAATACCCCCAAAACCCCCTTCGAGATCCAATTGTGAATGTTTCGGTAGAAAAATTACCCGGCCTAAATGCAGGTTCGTTGTCACTCGCCAGCAATAAAATAATACCTATATGGCACGAAAGGTCATTAAATTGACAAAGCACTTTGGCGAAAGGTCATACAATCGCCAAAATAATGGGGCAAACTTCTTAGCATCATAAAACTAATATAGCTAAACATGAGGGAGAAGGGGGTATTCTTGCCCGTAACTACACACACAGAGACTATTGTGTCAGGATGGATATATTTCTATACATTGGTTAAATGGATATTTGCATTTGGAAAGAGTCACTATTGCAAATGCATAGACTTAAATTGTAGCCACAACATTGAGTTTATACTCAATGTTGTGACTGAATAGAGTTAATATTATGGCGGAATAGAATGAATACTGCGGCTGGATATATTTAATGATATGGCTTTATAGTATGAATAGTGTGGTTAGATATAATTTATATTATGGCTGAATAGAATGAATAGTGGCTGCATATAATTAATATTTTGGCTGACAATAATAAATACTGTTATGCCAGGTTGTAATACAACTTAGCTTCGTTATGGTCTTTACTCAAATCCAACTATGGACTATTAGACTCAATATTATGCTCAACAGGAACTCATCGAACACGTTCTTATTCACAAAAATGTACTCAATCAGGTGATAATAAACACAATAAACACACATGGATAATTATATACTCTGATATATTAAATTACATAGAAGGAGATCATTAGTTTCGCTTGGCTACTAATTGGGAATAGCAAGAGAATCTGATATACTTAGTTATAACACAGTTGGTATATTAATCTGATATACTTTGTTATAACACAGTTGGTATATTAATCTGATATACTTAGTTATAACACAGTTGGTATATTAATCACGTATATATCTGGACCTGAAACGTAAACTAAAACTTAACTTAACTATTATAAGGAATAGTAAGTAAATCATTAAATACATTTAGAACACACAAAGGTCTCTGAATAACATACCAATGAACATAAAATAATGGATAGTATTACTGTGGCAATACACAATTATATATAGACATACATATACATAGAATAAACCCTTAATAATAATATTTATGAGGGTTGAGTATCTACCGTGAAGTATTCTAATAAGCTCAAGAAGTGATAATATGAACTCTGGAACTGTTTACTAAACAATAAGGTTAACCGCACAAAGATTTCTATAGTTATCGTTCAAGTACGCGGGACGAGATGCGTCCAAGAAATATAAAAGGAGGGCGCGCGTATGAAAGTCTGATAAGGTAAGTCAACAGGTCATCCGCTGGACTGAGGTGTGGAAAATAGTGATTGCGTTAATGCGATATTTGTCTTAAATATGGGAGGAATGACTTACTTTAAGAAGTAGAAGGGAGCTGAATTGTTTTTTACAATTAATTACGTATCTAGTTTATTGCGAGAAAATTATATTATGAACACATAACTACTTAACTGGTATATGCGAAATTCCCTCACTTAAGATCCACACCAGACATCTCAAAACTATTTTGCAGAATCTCTCAGTAGATACGGCTCCTGGTCCAGATGAAATTCCTCCAATGGTACTTAAGAATTGCTCCTTGGTGCTCGCTCCTGTGTTGGCAAAACATTTCCGTCTGTGTACTCATACCTCATGCTTCCCAGTACCCTGGAAAGAAGCAAACATCCATCCAGTTCCTAAAAAAGGTGCCTCTTCAGATCCATCAAACTACAGACCAATAGCTATAACTTTCACTCTTGGTAAAGTCTTTGAAATTATATTAAATAATCACATAATTAAGCATCTTGAGAATAATAAATTAATCAGTGATAGGCAATATGGTTTTAGACGATGTCGATCAACTGCAGACATTCTTTGCCTTCTTACGCATCAAATCAAGCAAGCTACAGACCAACATGGTGAAGCACTGGATATATCAAAGGCATTTGATAGAGTCTGGCATCAATCCTTATTGTCGAAGATGTCACACTACGGCCTTGCATCATTAGTTCCACTAATTTCTTCTTATCTTCATAACAGAAAAATATGTGTAATGGTAGATGGCCTTTATTCTCAATTTCACTCAATAAATGCTGGTGTTCCCCAGGGATCAGTTTTGGCCCCAACTCTGTTCCTCATTCATATCAATGATCTCATATCTACCACTCATTATCCAATACATTCCTACGCAGATGACTCAACACTCCACAGTTCCTTCACATTTACCAATTCTTTCACCCAACCCGATCTTATAAATTCAAAAATAAACACTGCAATTTCTATGAACCAGGACCTTTCTAGAATTAATGCATGGGGACAAAAGAATCTAGTTTCCTTTAATGCACAGAAAAACAAGTACATTCAATGTTCTAACCGACAGAATCTCACTGACTCCCATATATTTGTTAATGATGTAAATATTCCCACTTCCCCTAGTATTGACATTCTCGGTGTAACATTAACTACTAACTTGAGCTGGACACATTATGTTAGAAGCATTGCTAAGAATGCCTCTAAAAAACTGGGACTCCTGTACAGAGTTTGAGAATTCTTCACTGACGAGCAGTTGGCCGTAATATATAAAAGTCATGTGCGTTCTCAGAAGGATTACTGTTCACCTCTGTGGAGTGGAAGTGGAGTGGTTGCATTGAGGCAGTTGGACAAAATTCAAAATAAAGCTATTAGATTAATCAATAACCCTGCAAACACACAGGACCTTCCTACATTATCCATACGAAGAAATGTTGCATCCCTTGCATTATCCTACAGATATTTTCACAGCAATTGTTCCGAGGAACTTGCTTCAATTGTGCCGCCTCTCCACATCTTTCCCCGTAGAACTAGGGCAGCTGAGAGAGCCCATGAATTTACACTTTCTCCTCCACAATGCAGAACTTCTGCTTATCAAAATTCATTTATCCCTAGAACTACTACTCTTTGGAATTCACTTCCCTCGAGTTGCTTTCCACAAACTTACATTCTACAAAAGTTTAAATCCAGTTGTTACAAAAATTTTATGAATGGAGGATGCCTTTAGGCACATGGACCTTTTTGCTTTATCTGTGTTTTTCCTTCCTCCGTTCATTGTCTCTTTAAAAAAAAAAAAAAAAAAAAAAAATCTCACAGGACGAGGAATTCAGATTTAATGATATAGATCTACTGACTCGGAATTAAATGTTGAATACAACCTAACCTGAATCAATTGATATTTTGACTACAGGAGGTAAAGGAACGTAAAATAAAATAGCGTGCACTAATAGTTATAATAATACTAATAGTAAAAAATGGCGTACACGACGAAGTTGCACTTGGATATAAATTCCTGATAAGTATGAAGGAGTTCTGAACAAGTTAACAAATTATTATAAGGAATGCAGAACGAATTGGCGTCGTATTCGAGATGGTGAAATAATTAGATAATAGATCTATACAAAGCAAGAATTCATAGACAAGATGGATCGAAATTATCTATTTCAGACCAGAATAAGCAAGTAAGTTATTCATAAATAAACAAGTTAACGCACAGGATCACAGAGCGAAAATTGGATACTTGTAGTAATTAGACTCAAATTAAGATTCTAATCAGTAATAATTCTTATAGATGAACTAGAGTCTGAGTTTAAATAAATATGAAATTGAGCATAGGTTCTAGGTAAAAGTTGGATTTGAATAGGGAATAGATACACGTTATATACTTCAACTTGATACATACACAATAGAATGGACATATACAAGAACAAATCTGTAAATATTCTGCTAGATATCAGTTAACACCAGTATGTAACGTATGCGTACTTATGATTGATAAGATGTTAGCCACAAATTAAACTTAGATCTTGGGCACAGATCCACTCAAATCATAATATGCGTTCTGAAGGATTAATACACAACGCAATAAATATCGATCTTGGACACAGATCTAGGTAAGAATTAGCACTGGAATACTCGCATATTTTATCATACCTTCACATCAATAATCACAATACAACGTAAGACACTCAGAGACACTTAGGGTAGGTTTTGGGAGGGTAGTAGTTCGAGTACAAATCTGGCCGACGTGGATTGTAGATTCGGCTGGCTGGACGTCAACGGGAACTGCCTCTCATGAACAGGAATCCAAGGTCCTGGCATCAGAGGAAAACAGCAGGTCCGGCCGTAGTCTCGAGGGGGGAGGGGGAGGCAGTTTCTACTTTAGTTATATACCATGTGCTTTTCAGCCTTGATAATATTACTTTGGTAGAAGTGCTTACTTTCTCTAAATTTCAGTGAGACTATATTCGAGTTATTTTGTAGGTTTAACTTATAGTAACTCAATTTTAGAAGGACATAGTGAATGGTTGTGATGTAATTTCCGAGGGTAAAACTTAGTCTAAAGACACAGGGTGGTTATAGGTTTGTACATAGTCATTTTAAGTATTTTATTTAAAACCCTTGTTGTGGTTACATGGTCTAGGTCAGAGATAATTGTAACTTTTTTAGTGATTCTACAATAATCAGGGGTTATTCTTGTTTAGATTAATATATCTGTGAGTTTCTATGTTCCCCGGATTATTAATAGTTATCCGGAACTGTTTTTTTTTTTATTTTTTTTTTTTTTTCTATGTGATTGAGGGAGGCAAAAGGCAGAACTGCCTATAGCACGTGCCTGTCCCATAGTTGAAAGGAAAGAGTGACAGGGCCAAAATCAAGGGACGTTCAAGCCAAAATGCCTGGACACACAGAGTTTGAAGCAATTTAAGTCATAGGAAGAGGGAAAGACTGATTCTGGGAGAGAGTTACAGAGCTCCGCTGTTGAGTAGAAGAAAGTTTGAGAGTAACGTTTCACTCTTGGGTTGGAGAGTTGCACAGAGTAGGGGTGGGATTGAGTTGCAAGACGGGTACCACGTGCCCTACGTAAAGGAGGTAGTATACACTGGGAAAGCTCTGAGGAACACTGATTATTATAGAAGCGATAGAATAGCGAGAGAGATGCAACATTGCAGCAGAGAGAAGAGATTGCAGAGAGTTGGCGAGTGGACGGGAGTTAATGTTACGAAAGGCCTTCCTTTCAACTTTGTCTAGGAGAGCGGTGTGAGAGGAACCTCCCCACACATGTGAACAATACTCAATACAAGGACGCACTATGCCCCTATACAGAGCACGAAGCTGTGCAGGAGAAAAGTACCCCCTAAGGCGGTTGAGCACACCCAGCTTCTGGGAGGCTGCCTTAGCAAGACTGGTAATATGGTCCTTCCAAATGAGAGCGGAAGAAAAAGAGACACCAAGAATATTGAGAGAAGATGAAGGGATGCTTTTTGTATTGTTGAAGAATAAGGGATAGTCCGCTGGGAGATCCTGACGGGTAGATAGATGGAGAAATTGGGTTTTGGAAGCATTAAAGGTAAGAAGGTTTTCTCTGCCCCAATTGGATATAGTATTTAGACCAGAATTTAAGAGTTCTATGGCTTCATTACGTTTGTCGTTGAGGGATTGCTGGCTGCGGCGTTCTGAAAAACTAATGGAGCAGTGTAAGGTTGAGTCGTCTGCGTATGAATGGATGGGCATGAAGGTACAGTTGAGGAGATCATTTATAAAAATTAGAAAGAGAATAGGAGATAAGACAGAGCCCTGAGGAACACCGGAGTTTATAGGGTGAGGCAGCGAACAATGGCCGTCCGCAACCGCCCCTATGGAACGGCCGGAAAGGAAATTAAAGACAAAGGCACAGATGGAGGGATAGTAACCGAAGGAGGGTCCTAGGTCCTAGTATCCCCACTTGTTTCGATAACTTTCCGGTCTCTGATGTCTAATTTGCATAAACATTTGTTGTTATACTGCAAGTGTGGCTGCTAGTCGAATGAAGGCTGGTGATAGGTCGAGGTGGTTTGAAAGCTTGCTGGTGATTGGTCCAGTTCTCCCGTCTTTAGTATGGGAGACTGACTTAATTTCCTGGTTCTTAGGGAACGGGAATGACCTGAGGTCAGGGGGCACTCCTCTGTTCCGTTTTCCTCTAGAGCATGGGAAACTTGTGTATGTTCCCATTTCTCTTGTTGGCTTCTTCTCCTGTCCTTTCTATTTTCTTGTATGGTAGCAATCCTACATGCCTTTCTCAACCCTGTTACTTCAAATACTGTGGTTAGATAGAATTAATACTGCGGCTAGATGGAGTGAATATTGTGGCTAGTTAGATTAAAGCTTCAAATTATATCCCCATAACTATTTAAAAAATCTAATTTGGAAAAGTAGCTGCAGTTAAGAAGTTAAATAATGTGTGTGTGTGTGTGTGTGTGTGTGTGTGTGTATGTGTGAGAAAACGATTACCTTAGTTCTAAAAAAAACCCATACCGCACATGATTCTAAAAAGTAACCTACAGTATATTATGACAATATTTAATTGTTTCTGATTACATAATGTAATAAACACAGTACTAATATATTCGTGTTGTTGAATTTAAATATGATAGTTTCCTGTAAATAACCTCACCCCATTAATCTAACCTCCTTGAGTTAAGATAATGTAAAATGTTAGAAATCTCACCTGGCACCATCCTCTCATTAACCTTTACTATACTACTGTAGCAGGTCGAGTCTCTGCTATTGAATAACGGATCCTGACTGAAGAGCAACACCCACCAACAGAAAATTCATCAGGACAACAGGACCGTGGTAAAGAGGCAATGGAGCGACTACATCAACGAATCACGGAGTTGGAGGTTCACTACCAAGGGGACCGAGACGTCCCTGAAAACAGGAGCAACGTTGACAATGGAGGTTCGTCACAGCGCACAAATAGGACTCTACTCCTGGGAGACACCAACTTCAGCGAAATACTTACTTCAGATCTCAAAAGTAAATGCTCAGTTAGAACAATACTAAATGCAAATGTTGATTTACTGAAATGCTGGGTAGCAGAGAAGCTAAGCTGGATACCAGATACATGTATTATTTACTGTGGTTTGTATGACTTATTGGAAGACAAATCACCTGAAGTAGGAATAGACAATATTGGTTACCTAATAAGATAACTGAAAGATAAGAATGAAGCAATGCAAATATTCATTTGTCAAATTGTACCTAGCCTGGAGCAAGATATTTTACACGCTAGAATAAACGATCTAAATGAGCATATCCTAAATTGGAGTAATGCAAATGATATAAGAATAATAAAACCAGAACTTGCTTTCAGACTCGGTACTGGAGATATCGATGAACTCTGCTTTTACTAGAAAGGGAATACCAAGGGTAGGACACTAAACAGGCTTGGAGTTATAAGGTTATTAGAAGTTATGCAAACACAATGTTCTAATTTTAGTCTCTGTTCTAACTGGAATGAAACCAAGCATGGTGTTACTCTCCCTTATAGTTATCATAACACTGACTCACAAATACAAGAGAGTAACCAGGTGCCTAGAAATAATAGATATGAAGTTAGTGCATGGCAGGATTATCCACATAGGCATAGGCATGAATATAACCATAGAGAAGGACCCACAAATCAAGGACACTATACTGATAGGCACAATAGAAATGACTATCACTCATCAAATGGTACTAGAGAAAGACCACAAATACCGTATTCCACACAAAGAGGGTGCTACAATTGTGGCGAGTATAATCACAGACAAGCTAACTGTAGATACGACTATAAATGAAGATGCTCTTCATGTAACAAACTAGGTCACAAAAGCCGATTATGTAATCATTATAGCAAATAGGAACTAGGCCATGAAGAAACTGCCGGAAGAACTTTACCAAAACACATGGATCACTTAACCATAGAACATTTGAATGCTCAGTCACTCTTAGCAAATTTTGATGAAATATTATTGATGATCAATGGACGAAACTTGGACATTCTCTGTGTTAGTGAAACATGGCTTTCTTCTAATATCCCAGACAGTTTTGTAAATATTAATGGCTATAGTATATACCGAAATGATAATGGTAGGGGAGGATGTGTGTGTATATATGTAAGAGATAATTTACAAACTAGTAAAATAATTATGAATATAGATCAACAAAGTGGAGTAGAAGATATCTGGCTCAGTGTACACATTCGAAATATTCGAAATAAGTCTTACGGGTTGACGTTTGGGTTTTCTAGCATTTACTTCCACCATGATTTTTTCGTGATCTCCAATTGAGTGTGATACAACATCTGCATAGTGTACTGTGTCAAGGTTATTAGTAATTATGACGTCTAATAGGGTGCTAGAGTGAGAAGTGATTCTTGTGGGTTTCTGAATAAGCTGATGGAGATGATTGGTAGTTATAATTTTACTAATCTTATTTGTACTAAAAAACAGGTCGTCGTTTAAGTCTCCTAAAAGAAAAAATTATTTTTTACGTAGACAAACAGACTTTAACACTTCTTGGATATAATCAAATGACGATACAGGAGCTTTGGAGTGACGATACATACAACCAATGAGAATTGTAGGTAACTTTCGAATGTGTACACTGAGCCAGATATCTTCTACTCCACTTTGTTGATCTATATTCATAATTATTTTACTAGTTTGTAAATTATCTCTTACATATATACACACACATCCTCCCCTACCATTATCATTTCGGTATATACTATAGCCATTAATATTTACAAAACTGTCTGGGATATTAGAAGAAAGCCATGTTTCACTAACACAGAGAATGTCCAAGTTTCGTCCATTGATCATCAATAATATTTCATCAAAATTTGCTAAGAGTGACTGAGCATTCAAATGTTCTATGGTTAAGTGATCCATGTGTTTTGGTAAAGTTCTTCCGGCAGTTTCTTCATGGCCTAGTTCCTATTTGCTATAATGATTACATAATCGGCTTTTGTGACCTAGTTTGTTACATGAAGAGCATCTTAATTTATAGTCGTATCTACAGTTAGCTTGTCTGTGATTATACTCGCCACAATTGTAGCACCCTCTTTGTGTGGAATACGGTATTTGTGGTCTTTCTCTAGTACCATTTGATGAGTGATAGTCATTTCTATTGTGCCTATCAGTATAGTGTCCTTGATTTGTGGGTCCTTCTCTATGGTTATATTCATGCCTATGCCTATGTGGATAATCCTGCCATGCACTAACTTCATATCTATTATTTCTAGGCACCTGGTTACTCTCTTGTATTTGTGAGTCAGTGTTATGATAACTATAAGGGAGAGTAACACCATGCTTGGTTTCATTCCAGTTAGAACAGAGACTAAAATTAGAACATTGTGTTTGCATAACTTCTAATAACCTTATAACTCCAAGCCTGTTTAGTGTCCTACCCTTGGTATTCCCTTTCTAGTAAAAGCAGAGTTCATCGATATCTCCAGTACCGAGTCTGAAAGCAAGTTCTGGTTTTATTATTCTTATATCATTTGCATTACTCCAATTTAGGATATGCTCATTTAGATCGTTTATTCTAGCGTGTAAAATATCTTGCTCCAGGCTAGGTACAATTTGACAAATGAATATTTGCATTGCTTCATTCTTATCTTTCAGTTATCTTATTAGGTAACCAATATTGTCTATTCCTACTTCAGGTGATTTGTCTTCCAATAAGTCATACAAACCACAGTAAATAATACATGTATCTGGTATCCAGCTTAGCTTCTCTGCTACCCAGCATTTCATTAAATCAACATTTGCATTTAGTATTGTTCTAACTGAGCATTTACTTTTGAGATCTGAAGTAAGTATTTCGCTGAAGTTGGTGTCTCCCAGGAGTAGAGTCCTATTTGTGCGCTGTGACGAACCTCCATTGTCAACGTTGCTCCTGTTTTCAGGGACGTCTCGGTCCCCTTGGTAGTGAACCTCCAACTCCGTGATTCGTTGATGTAGTCGCTCCATTGCCTCTTTACCACGGTCCTGTTGTCCTGATGAATTTTCTGTTGGTGGGTGTTGCTCTTCAGTCAGGATCCGTTATTCAATAGCAGAGACTCGACCTGCTACAGTAGTATAGTAAAGGTTAATGAGAGGATGGTGCCAGGTGAGATTTCTAACATTTTACATTATCTTAACTCAAGGAGGTTAGATTAATGGGGTGAGGTTATTTACAGGAAACTATCATATTTAAATTCAACAACACGAATATATTAGTACTGTGTTTATTACATTATGTAATCAGAAACAATTAAATATTGTCATAATATACTGTAGGTTACTTTTTAGAATCATGTGCGGTATGGGTTTTTTTTAGAACTAAGGTAATCGTTTTCTCACACATACACACACACACACACACACACACACACACACACACACACACACATTATTTAACTTCTTAACTGCAGCTACTTTTCCAAATTAGATTTTTTAAATAGTTATGGGGATATAATTTGAAGCTTTAATCTAACTAGCCACAATATTCACTCCATCTAGCCGCAGTATTAATTCTATCTAACCACAGTATTTGAAGTAACAGGGTTGAGAAAGGCATGTAGGATTGCTACCATACAAGAAAATAGAAAGGACAGGAGAAGAAGCCAACAAGAGAAATGGGAACATACACAAGTTTCCCATGCTCTAGAGGAAAACGGAACAGAGGAGTGCCCCCTGACCTCAGGTCATTCCCGTTCCCTAAGAACCAGGAAATTAAGTCAGTCTCCCATACTAAAGACGGGAGAACTGGACCAATCACCAGCAAGCTTTCAAACCACCTCGACCTATCACCAGCCTTCATTCGACTAGCAGCCACACTTGCAGTATAACAACAAATGTTTATGCAAATTAGACATCAGAGACCGGAAAGTTATCGAAACAAGTGGGGATACTAGGACCTAGGACCCTCCTTCGGTTACTATCCCTCCATCTGTGCCTTTGTCTTTAATTTCCTTTCCGGCCGTTCCATAGGGGCGGTTGCGGACGGCCATTGTTCGCTGCCTCACCCTATAAACTCCGGTGTTCCTCAGGGCTCTGTCTTATCTCCTATTCTCTTTCTAATTTTTATAAATGATCTCCTCAACTGTACCTTCATGCCCATCCATTCATACGCAGACGACTCAACCTTACACTGCTCCATTAGTTTTTCAGAACGCCGCAGCCAGCAATCCCTCAACGACAAACGTAATGAAGCCATAGAACTCTTAAATTCTGGTCTAAATACTATATCCAATTGGGGCAGAGAAAACCTTCTTACCTTTAATGCTTCCAAAAACCCAATTTCTCCATCTATCTACCCGTCAGGATCTCCCAGCGGACTATCCCTTATTCTTCAACAATACAAAAAGCATCCCTTCATCTTCTCTCAATATTCTTGGTGTCTCTTTTTCTTCCGCTCTCATTTGGAAGGACCATATTACCAGTCTTGCTAAGGCAGCCTCCCAGAAGCTGGGTGTGCTCAACCGCCTTAGGGGGTACTTTTCTCCTGCACAGCTTCGTGCTCTGTATAGGGGCATAGTGCGTCCTTGTATTGAGTATTGTTCACATGTGTGGGGAGGTTCCCCACACATAAATACAACTGTATTTATAGAATGTCTCGATAAATGTGCCCCAATAACTACAAAGGAGATAAAAAGGCCCTATGCCCCTTGGATACACAACACCATTAAAACTGCAATAAGCGAAAGGAATAAGCTACAAGCTGCATTAAAACACGATAGACAAAACAGAGATCTAGAGTCAAAGTATAAAACTGAGAAAAAACGGGTCAAATCTCTCATAGCAGGAACAAAAAGTAAATTTTACCATGACCAATTTAATAATTGTAAAGGTGATACAGCATCAACTTGGAAATTAATAAAACAAATACTTCCCAATAATACGAAATCTTCAAGTATCCAATCCTTTGATAACACGATTGAAAAAGTAGACAAATTTAACGATTTATTTGCAAATGTAGGCAAATCATCGTATGAGAAATCACAAAATAACATTACACTAGACACAGATGAGAATACCGACCAACGATATGAGACTTCTACAACTGCTAACAATCTTTTTAGACTAAAACCAATTGACACAAATACTATAATTCTAACATTTAAGCAGCTTAAAGACACGAAAGATTGTGGTTCTGATGGGATTTCTCTTCAGATGTTAAAAGATGCATTGTATTTTACAATATCTTACTTAACCTGTATAATAAACACCTCGATAGTAACTGGTAAGTTCCCGAAAATGTGGAAGCATGCTATAATTAAACCAATATATATAAATGGAGACAAAGATTGTGTTGGTAATTATCGACCCATTTCACTTCTCCCAATATTATCAAAAGTTTTAGAGAAAGTCGCCACAAATCAGTATATGTCGCACTTGGAAAACAACAATCTGCTTTCTATAAGTCAACATGGTTTTCGGCCAAATTTATCAACGGAAACAGCCCTCACTTTATTAACTAATAAAATATATACTAATATGGATAACAAAAAAGTGTCTTCACTGACACTGCTTGATTTGTCTAAAGCTTTCGACAGTGTCAGTCATCAAATATTGTTAGAAAAATGTAAAAAAATAAATATTGACTCATTCTGGCTTATGAATTACTTGACCGATAGGACACAGGCTGTGCAGTTGGGTGATACAGTCTCATCTACATTACATGTAACATATGGAGTGCCTCAAGGCTCTATTCTAGGACCCATTCTATTTATTATATTTGTCAATGATTTACTAAACTATGTTAAAGATTGTTTGCTCATTCAGTATGCTGATGATACACAGATACTTCACTCAGGCACTCTGGATGAACTAACTAATGTAATTATTAGCAAAACAGAAAATACACTCAATATAGTGAAACAATATTTCCAGAGAAATGGTCTTATGTTGAATGCAAATAAAACTCAATGCAGTTTCCTTGGCACTAGACAGCTTTTTATCCCAAATACCCTCAAATGTATGTATACAACTCGATGATCATAAAATTATACCTTGTACACATGCAACAAATTTAGGTCTACATATAGATTGTAACATGCTTTTCAACAAACACACAAGTGAACTGAACAAGAAAGTCATGGGAACGTTGATGTATGTGAATCGTATAAAAGGTAATTTTGACAAAGCTACTAGGGTCATTGTGATTCAATCGCTAATTTTTAAGTTTGATAAATTATTGCATAATGATATGGGGTTCAACTAATTGCACTATATTAAATACTGTACAAAAAATGCAGAATTTTGCTGCATAGGTAGCAGTGGGTGGAGCAAAAAAATACGACCATGTAACTCCGATAATAATGGAATTAGAGTGGCTAAAACTAAATCAAAAATAAATATATGATACAGCTATTGCGGTGTATAAAGAAATGCATAAGCTATTTCCAAACTGGTTAATACACTTTCCTATTGTTAATGAAATCATAAATAGTAACACAAGACAGCAAAACCATCTATATGTACAGAGAACAAACACCTTTTATGGTGAACGATCGCTTTTGGTAGCAGGTCCTAAAATATGGAATATGCTGCCGAAATCAGTAAAGGACACAAATAACCTAAACTCGTTTAAGCATATATTAAAAGATTATATTCTGAAACATGAAATGGATCTATAAACAAAAAATGTAATAATACTGTAACTGTCACTTTTTTATAGATATTGAAAACTGTCCATAGTAACATACTAGAGATGTTTCTTATTGTAAATATGTATATATATAATGAATGTAATTTAATATTTTTTAATGTTTTATGTGAAGAACCATTGTAAAATGGAAAAATAAATATTCTGATTCTGATTCTGTATACCTAACTGACCGTGTGTGTGTGTGTATGTGTGTGCGGTACCTCATTTGGACGAACAAAGACATATATAAAATAAAATAACTTGTTTCTAATCACTTGCAACTTAATAAACACATGACTATAGTCCATTCATTATAGGTAACCCAGATGTCGTGACCCCTGGTCTTTGTAACTAAAAAAGGGCTAGAGTAAATGGGATGTAAATTGTTTAACCAATTCACTGGGTGACTCTAAATATATATAGAAATATTAGATCAATTTCTCCAATCGTTTATGAGTTATAAAGGTTAGTGATCAAGATTTTTGGCCTATATTCTCCTGTCTTAATGGAATTTATGCACGAATGAAAAAACACTCTTATAAATAACGTGGCATTTAAATTACAGAAACAACTATTATTCTACAAAATCGGAATATTCTTGAAGTAAGAAAATATAAAAGTCCACAAACTCACCTGACATTTACCCTCTTGTTAACCTTTACCTCACTCCTGTAAACCTATATCCTGTTTTGTCATGGACCTTCACCGTTATATATACAGTATAATATTATATAACATATTATAAACTAATGTGAGGGGCCTCACTATAAAAATGCTCGGATTAAAACGAAGCATCAATATTTGTAGTATAACCGGGACTTTTTTATTCAGTTTTCATTTGCTCAGCACCGAATAAATCACTACTGTTGTTAATATTACCCTACCGTACCAATCCTAGTGTTGATCACATTCACAAATTACCAGAATGCTCGCAAATATTGAGTTAAATTACATTGTAGGTAAATGAGGGTTTATTTTTATGGCGTTTTAATTGCTAGCCCAACACGAGATCTGCCCCGAAGCATTAATTAAGACTTCAAACAATTTGTATAATTACTCCAGTCGGGTAAAAATGTTGTATGTAATTGAGATTTGATTAATGCAAAGGGGTTTCAGTTAACATTAGTGTGGTCTCCACTTTGCAGTATGGGGGGAATCTGTTAACTAGTTGAGGGTGGTAATTACTTATGATGTATTGAAATATTATATAATTACTCTCCAAATATTGAACGATTATATCAAATGTACAGTTGCCCACAGAAGTTCTTCTCTTTGCCATAATCTTATGTATGTATGTAAAATTATTATGAATGATTTTTTTTTTTTTTTTTTTTTTTTTTTTTTTTATGTGATTGAGGGAGGCAAAAGGCATAACTGCCTATAGCGAGTGCCTCCCCCATAGTTGAAAGAGTGACAGGGCCAAAATCAAGAGACGTTCGAGCCAAAATGCCTGGACACACAGAGTTTGAAGCAATTTAAGTCATAGGAAGAGGGAAAGATTGATTCTGGGAGAGAGTTCCAGAGCTCAGCTGTTGAGTAGAAGAAAGTTTGAGAGTACCGTTTCACTCTTGGGTTGGAGAGTTGCACAGAGTAGGGGTGGGATTGAGTTGCAAGACGGGTACCACGTGCCCTACGTAAAGGAGGTGGTATGCACTGGGATAGCTCTGAGGAACACTGATTATTATAGTAGCGATAGAATAGCGAGAGAGATGCAACATTGCGGCGGAGAGAGAGAGTTTGCAGAGAGTTGGTGAGTGGACGGGAGTTAATGATACGAAAGGCCTTCCTTTCAACTTTGTCTAGGAGAGCGGTGTGAGAGAAACCTCCCCACACATGTGAACAATACTCAATACAAGGGCGCACTATGCCCCTGTACAGAGCAAGAAGCTGTGCAGGGGAAAAGAACCCCCTAAGGTGGTTGAGCGGTGGGTGTGTGGTATCTATTAATTATCGGTTGACTAGTCAGATGAGCTAACCACTGCACAAGAAAATACACTCGTACTTCAATCATGCCTATTATACAGTATACCCATGTACAAAATCATGGAGAGGAACAGACAATATGTGGGGAACAATACTTAAGATTCAATAATAATTAAATTACTATTATGTTTATTAATTGAACAGCTTTTCAGTGTTGTCGTCAATAAAATAATTTGTCGCAATTTCTCAAGCAGACAAACCCTATCCATAAAAAGTACAATCTTGACCAAATTTAAGTGATTCATCAATCATATTATAACAAGCCTTAATTATAAATCAAAACAATATCCCTTGTTAACACCTAAAGAGCGGCCTAGGCGGTAAATAATATGTAGCCACCAGCGGGGTGTTTTTACCCAAAATAGGGCTGCTTACGTGATCATTTTCATGTATAAATAAGACCCAGAGCATAAAACAAGTATCTATCCCTGAAAGGGCATAAACAGAGCTTCCTAATGACACTACAACGATCCTTGTATGACCGCTAGTATTCTTGCAACAACCGCGCAACATGAGTGCAAAAACCATGTAATTCGGTACTTTCCCCATACAATTCACTATGTAGCGAGTGTGAGAGGGTGGAGGAGGGTGGGATTCATGTTAGTTGGTCCACCGCGGTGGTCTGGAGCAGTCATACGCTCGCTACTCTCCTGCCACCACTTGTCTCTCTCTCTCAGCAACATTACGTGTTGAAATTGCCACACGACCTATGTCGCGCGCCGCCACATAGTCCAAATTTATTTCACTCGACTTATGTTGCACGCCGCCAGTTAAGGGTTAATTTACACATTCCACTTTAGTCGGTAACCCAGACTTTAATCCCTATTGATATCTTTAATTCCATATGTTTACCATGTACGGTTAGTAATATCCGTAGATGTTGCTAAGCGGAGGGTATTAATACAATTGTCAATATTTGTCAAGGTATAAATAATCTATCAATCAGAGGGAAGGGAACATGAATAGCTCGTCAGAAAAAAATTCATATACAAAAATAATCAACTATATGCAATTATTACATCTGTTAATGATCAGTTTGCCATCTATTCACTGTCACTCAACTTTGACAGTAAGGTGGGCGACCCATATACCGGATGGTAGCACTTTTAGTAAACAGTTCTTCTTTCTCATTTTAGTTTCTAACACTAGATGATTATATACTGCGTAGAAAGGACGTGAGGTAATGAAAAGGGTAAAATGGAAACAAGTCATTTTGTTACCCGTAAAAAATCATCTTTAAACTATCGGTAAATTAAACAATATAACACTAGCGAGAACAGAAGGTTTAAATGGGACATAGACAACTGAAAGACTCAACATTATACAGCATATACTGTATATGGCGTGTCTGGGAACAACCAGATATAATGTATATGTAACTTGTAGTCTTTTAATAAGGTAATTCACAAACGCTTCGCTTTTACACCCAAAAAGTTATTGAAATGGTCTTCATATTAACACTGACTGTCAGGGAATGTGAAGAGATGTGTAAAATAGTGTGACACCTTTTGCCGAGTTAAAATCCAATTTATATTATACTCCTAGTTAATAAAATCCTTTATTATGTATTTGTATGTGTCACTTAAAATAGGAAGTGTTAGTGAATCCAGGCTGGATGTATGTGGAATGACTGAGACCAAATGGAGGAGTACAGATGTGGGAGTGTGGAATGGGTGTGAGTGGTGGAGTGAGTGAGGGAGCAGCGAAAAAAAGGTGCGTCTTTGTTTGTAAGTAACAGATGGAAGGAGCCTGTAAGAAGCTATGGGTCTGTGTGTTCAAGGATTGTATAGGTGAGAATGAAAGTAGGAATACAAACTTAGGTGGTTGTGTGTGTGTGTATATCAAAATAGTAGCCTCAAAACTGTGTACAACGTACCTAGTAGAGAGAGTAAGGTGCTACTCTAGATGTTATCGATTTAATCGCGCTAGTTATTATGATAATTGCCCGCTCCAGAGCGGAACGGAATTATACGATAAGTATATATACTCCGACAGAGGATAACACTGTAAGAGAGAAAGAGAAGTTCTGGGTGAATTTGGAGGCGTGCCTGGATAAGTTTGGCAAGAGCGAAAGAATATTTCTGATCGGGGATTGAATGGGAAAGTGGGTGATAAGAAAGTTGATGGAGTGGTGGGAGGATGGAGTGTACCATCAGAGGTGAATGGGAATTGTAGGACACTTGTGGAAGTACAGTATGTGTGGGGAGGAGGCTGCGGATAGCCAACACCTTCTTCCGACACAGAATGATAGACCAGTACACATGGAAAGTGGTGTGGAGGAAGAAGGATGGAGACAGTAGTGGAATGCAAGGCACTGATCGATTATATATGTGAGGATGAACGAATGAAGAAACCTGTGCTGGATGCTAGGGTGTATAGGGATATTGGAGGGGTTCTGTCTGACCATTATGTAGTAGTAGCTAAAATCAGTTACAAAAGAAGTGGGTGGGGAGAGCTGGAGTGAGGGCGAGGGGAAGGTGGAATGACGAGGAGGGTGGAGAGGTTGCAGGAGGAGGAAAATTAAGAAAGAGTCAGGAGAGCAGTAGAAAGACGACTACGTAGGTTTGACCTGGAATGTATGGAGGAAGTGGAGGAGGTGAGGAAAGTGTTTAACCCCTACTGTACTGGAGGATACAATAATAAAAGTCTCCCCCAGTCCCAAGCAATGTGGCCAAAATGGCAAGATAGAACAACCTCCTACCTCAAAAGATGAAGGAATACTAGCTCTCACAGCCTGCAGAGGGTTGGATATAAGCTGAGAAGTGTTGCCCAACTGCGAGAGCAGTGCTCAAACGGTCGTAGTACCAGGCACTGCCTGATACTGGCAGTTACAAGGAAAGTACATTACTGACGGGCCCTGCTGTCGCTGGTACAGAAGGGGTTGAGGAAGAGATCGGTACCAGCTACCAGTGTCAGCAAAAAACGTTCATGCCTAAGCGTTGGATTAAACTCGAGACACCCGCAGTGGGAGCCCGAGACATTATCCACTACACTACCGAGCCGGTAGTGTAAACACTATTTAAACCGATTCTTCCTCCCAATAACAAATTGAGCCACAATGCTAAGCAGAGAGAAGGTGCCCACAACTAATATTGCACAATAAAACTCAATCAAATATAAACCCCCCAAATATAGTTGCACCAAATAGTTATCTTAAAATGTAGCATTTAAGGTAAATGGCTTAACACCGAGAACAGCGCTCCATTGGTTTAGAAGTGTGTGCCAAGCATATTTTGTTTCATTCCGCCTAAAATTGACCATTACTGATAATAGCGTTATTGCTTATATGTGCACCTATTTAATATGGATATTACATGTAAGAGCGAAAACAAGTGGGAATAGTAGTGTGGGGGTGAAAAAGACCTTTGCTGACCTCCCGGATGTGAGAGGCACATGACATCTTGAGGCCTGAAATATCTCTCTCTTTACTATTGAAGATCATGGATATTGGGCACGGTGATAAACAAGGCAAAATTAAACAATAGGTGATAATTGTGGGGGGGAGAACAAACATGGGAGGAGTGATAGGAGTATGAGGGACACACTTTAATAACACCGTGTTTTCGAGTGATTTGGGAGACTGATTTCTTATGCGGTCTTTCTAGGCCTTCCCAAACTCTTCTGTGCGTCTGATGACCAGAACCCGGGGGTTTCAAAAACTGTTTTAGCCCCGCCTAGTTTTGTAATGTTTGCGCCCATAACCCGGCCCGGGTTTCACAAAAATGTTTTATTTCCAGAAACACTAGCGAATGGGTTAGGAATGAAGGAAAAAAACCAAAACCCGAAAAAACCGCGATCAAAAAGCTTTAAAATAATGCGTCCTACAGAGCCCCCGAAAATGATTTTATAGATGTAAAAAATTGAAGAAAATGCATTTATAAGAGTATAAAACGTGAAGGCAATTTATCCCAAAAAAAACAGGTTATTGCGCGCTCGCGCGCACACAATTGCACGTGGACTTTGAGAGTTTCAAACCAACCCTCGGCACGGTTGCGTTGGATAACGTGACACAGTTGCCATAACCAAATCTGAGCCCTCTTGAGTGGCTACACCTGAGGACTGTAGGGGCCGCAATCTATGGTGACGCGCAGAGCGCGTCTCTCTGGGGAGCTGCGTTCATTGCGTTACATACCTCGTACGACAGCTCAGGGCCGTCGCTGGGGCTGTACGGGTTTAAGAGTCTCAGCGACGTTCTCGGGTTAATTATCTACTTAATTTGTAGCCCCTCCTCCCCACCCTTCTCTCTCTCTTCTCCTCTCTCTTCTATCTATCTACCTATTCTATATATTCTATCTATCTCACACACACTCACCGTTCTCTATCTCCCCACTCTCTTGAACCTTTAAGCGTGTGGTACAATCACAATTCAGCCAGTACCCTTGGGCCCAACATCTCCTCCTGCTCCGGTCATAGTTTCAGTGTGGGAAGGGAAGGGTGAATCACTATCCCTATATTTATATTTTTTCAGTAAACTAATACACATATATTCATTATACTGTATTATGGCTGTCAGTAGGCCGATTTACTGCAGCTTACGAAACACCTGTACAATCGATGGGTATAAACAATACAGTAAAAGTATTCTTTGCCTTCTCTTATAAGAGCCCCTTACTAAACCTGGATAAATATCATCTCTAAGAAGAGCCAATATTATATGACGGAGTGTGGCTCCTGGTAAACCTGAAACGGGATAAACCATTAAGTACTGAATACACCATACAGTATATATTGATATTCAAGCTATTAATTAAACATTACAGATTATTGTAATTTAACCCTGATAAAAACAAATAATTGTTTTTTTTTTTTTTAAAAAGGGGGTTTAAAACAACTAAAATTTAAAAACTTCAGTACGACGACTCACGGCCTTTTATATTATTTTCTGGCAAGTCTAAGCTAATATCCATCTAAATTAGGAAATATGTCTACATAGCCTTAAAGTTACGCAGCATTACCCTCTTATAACATATTCCAGGTCCTGTAATACTATCGTATAACTTTGAGATTTGGCTAAGACTTTTCAGTTTCAGTAAGCCTAGAGGAAAGGCCTCATGATACTATACCATCCTCACGTGTGACCCCAAATGGTTATTATTGAATCAAATGCTAGTTATTATTAGTTTCAAGCTGGGGACAGAATCCTTTAAGTGTTTGCCTAAAGTGTGTTATCCCATTTGAGCTTGGGATTCTAAGAAGCAAAAAAAACCCCATCCCAAATGGAAGTTATATAAGTGGTTAATATTAAATCTAATATTATAGTAAGTGAAATAGTTAGTATAGATTATGTATAGTTGTTACGACCGGTCACTACGAAATAAACAAGGGCACTTAAGAAATGGGACTAGATGATAGGCTATATCTGCACCAACCGGTATTCTAATTCCAAACCCTCGAACTATTACGCCGCGTGAAAAAAACACTTAAAACCCTCAAGAGTTAATATTTACTGGATAACGGGGTATCAATTAACTGGGTTTGTAGTGCACATTCTACAAAGGCTTCCGATGAGCCGGCAAAGCCTACTCATCAACAGGAGTACTTTACGGTTAATAAAATGCTCTTAAGTAATAACAATGCTTTGAATAAACTATACCAAGATTTAAAAAAAGGAGTTTTGGAAGGGGGGGGGGGGGGAAGTATATGCTTACGTTCCCTTTAGTGTGAGTCTGTACTCAACCACTAAACTCTACAATGGTCTATGAAAAACACTGGAAGTCTAGTCCTACAGCAATTTGATAAAGAATCTTCTGAAAACGTCTGATGCTCTAAGATGCGGGCTCGTTAATATAGACCGAACGCATAATGCAGGGGCAGGACACCAAAAGCGTGTATCTTGAAATACCCACCAAAAGTAGGATACATATATATAACACGGGAGTGGCAACAACTCTTTTTACAGCACTAATAATCGCCACTCAAAAACAGTATTTTCCTTAGCCAAACGTAACAGCCAAAAATGGGTTGTGCACTATGCATCAACCTAGGCTAAAATAAGGCGTGTAATAATTCCTAAAGCATACCACAATTAAAGTTACTAAAACACCAATGCTGTCTTTCTCACTAAGAAAGTTCTAGCAGTGGCATAAAAGGTCTACGTGAGGAACTAGGCAGAGCGCAAGCATGCTAGTTAGGTAGCCATACTGTCTACCCCCTTGAACCGAGATTCCCTTATGTTACGTTAAGTGACTTGGAGGCTATCTCTGTAGTCCATATCTCAAGTAACCTGGTCTTACGTGACGCTGACGCCCCAAAGGTCAACAAAGACTATGGCAGCAAGCATACAGGTAAGTGTAGGCAAAAGCACTTAACTGTATAACTGCTACGCACTCGCTAAAGGAAAATATGCACAAGGTTTACAGGGTTTTTTTTTTTTTTTTTAAAATTTTTGTCTAACTAGCTTCGCGTCGATGTTTGTACTAGTGCTCTGACTTGCCCAAATACATAACTCAGACAACTACCAAAGCTTATCCTTCCAATGTCTAGCATTAACCCTTTTTAGCGTTTTTAGCGGCGAGCAAGCGTAGGAAAACATAATTCGAGTTAAATACAGCTGGACTATGTGGCGGCTCTCGACATAACTCGAGTGGCAATTTCAGCAACGTCATGTGGCCTTGGAGAGATAGACAATTGGTGCAGTACGTAATGTGGCTGAGAGAGAGTATGACTGGGGTGGACCAGGAGATAGCGAGCGTATGACTGCTCCAGACCACGCGGCGCGCGACCTACTGACACAAATCTCAGCTCCCTCCTCCCACTCTCACTCGCTAATTCCCTCCTCCCACGCAATCAACTCGCTACATACTCATTATGTAACTGAAATACCGAAGAACCGAATGGCTTTTTTGACTCGCCTCGCGTTGCACGTTATCTGCAAGAAAAATATCCATCATACAAGGATTCGTTATGGTGTCATTCGAAAGCTTTTGTTTAGCCCTTTTCAGGGATAGTGATATGTTTCGTACTTGTTTTTACGTTTCGGGTCTTATTTAGGCATGAAAATGGCACGTAAACAGCCCGGTTTATGTAGGCGAAAATGATCACGTAAACAGCCCCTATTTGGCTAAAACACACTGTGCGGTACCCGCTGGCGGTACATATAAAAAAACGCGCCAGAGGCCGCTGCTCGTAAAGGTGTTAAATAATGGGAAAGAACAGCTCAATAATTAATACAGCACCCCCAAACACTAGGCTACCATATGACTATGACTCTAATAATCCCTAAAGCTAGTGGCCAAACATATATGGAGAACTTGAGTGCTGGTAATGACGACTGGCCTGACTATGGAAGTCGTATGCAGAACCAGAGGGATATGTATATTGAATAAGAGATGAGATGTATGAAAAAGAAGAAGTTTCAGAGAGAGAACAGGTAGATAGGGGGTTATATGGGGGACAGATTGCAAAGTACATGTAGGACCAAGCACGCTAGGCCCGAAGCGTCTGCAGGAAAAACGCGGGCAGGACGCCCACTCAGAGCACTAACAAAGGCACTAGCACCCAGTTGACAGACGGACTACGTTCATGAGGAGCAGGCGTCATATGACGCGGCAGGCCCGCCGGCCAATCAGGAGCCGTGGGGAACTCCTCCGAGCGAGGGAGGCACACAGTTACATACACGACGCACATAGTATCCACCTCACTGCTCACGCTGCTCTTTCTCCGTTACAAACTTCACACAAATGCATCTATACTTCTATCAATGATATCACCATACTTCCAAGTGTCACAGACAAGCATAAAGATCACCACTGATCTGTCTGTGACAACATGTACTCTATGAAAAGAAAGAACATCGTTCTACGATTATTGTAGCCCATTTCACTGCCCTGGCGAGCGCTAGCGAGTTACGAGTGCATTCTGGCAAGCTGGCCCAGCGTAACCACCCCGCCCAAGATGTGGGATGTGTTCAGGCCTCAGGTGAACTCCACATCTGACCGGACAGAATATGCCCATCAACCCCGCTCTCGCAACCCAGCTACTCACCCAAGTTGTGAAAACAAGGCATCAATCACAAACATAAAAGCACTTGCATTATAAAAAACAAAATCTGTCACAACACTTCACCACCCCAAAAATAGCATCATAATGAATGATATCACGCTCAACGAAGCAAGCTTTCACCAAGCCTTAGCCTACTAAGGACAACAACTCAGAGTGTCTTAGGATTCTTGCTGTGATATACTAAGGCACTTATATACTATCCAAAAAGAAGAGTTTTTATGTGAGGTTTTTATATGTTTAATAGTGTTTTTTGGCGGCGTTGTACTACAGGGGCAAGCCTAATTTTTCTCTTCTCTTCTCTCAAACAAAACAACTTGAGCTGAATGGCGAGGGTTCTCCCCAAGACATACTATCCCCGTGACAACACAATCAGCCAGAACATTATCAGTGCCCTTAAACATGCCACACATCCACCTTGTGTTCTGGCTGACAAAACAACACCTGACACTGATAAACTGCCCAGTTCATCACAATACTGGCACTTCTCTTCGCTCTCATCCGGCAACAGGGAACCTGCCAATAACCTTTCCACTATTGTCCACCTTAGTGATAAAACGAGGCAGCCCCCCGATGCGGTCTATGGGGGGTCGTCAACTCTGGGTAATGGATAGGCGTCTGCTCACGGATAATGCTTCCACACTCTTGCAATTCCAACACAAACACCCGGGATCTTGCCACTTAACTCAGGTTTGCGAAAGTTACTGGGCAACGACCACTTCACGATATCCCATTATCCCTCAGTCGTGACCCCTTTTCCAACATGTAGTCGTAGCTCTGCTTTCACGACAGGGCTGTGGCGCAGGATTTATACGGTAGGGAGTTTACCTTGAGCCTTGCACCTGTCTCTCAGCCTCTCATGTCGGCATTCTACCCCGTACATCAGGCCTGGAGAAGCAAACCAAACATGCGGAACGTACTGCCATCATTGCCTTGTAAAAAAACAACAAACTTTCTCTTGGCGCTCAGGACCAAGAGGTTTGCAACTTATCGTCGAAAAGGAACAACATGCCGAGTGCCCTCCCACAACCCAGGCCGAGACCGTAGTTTCTAAACTATAGTCTCCCTCTTTCTCCACCTTTTTTGCCTAGATACCGCCAGGTCATTGAGAGGGACAATCTTGTACCACCCTTGTGCACGTCCACTCCCATAGTTCATAATTGCTAAGGCTCTCACACCGCTACCGTACATGCGGCACCCCCGCAGGCCTCTGCAACTACATCTGACCTGGCGGCAGCATTCACCTCACCCGCCTTCAGCGACATGGCCAGATACAGTCGGTCTATGGTAGGGCTGTTGCATTTTACTAGAGCAGCATTGGGAGTCTATGCAACGTCCGGGCGCATCCACTCCACAGCCAACCTCACCACCATCTGCTCAATGTCCTGATTCTGACCACCACCCTTAGCAGCCAGGGTTCGACCCTGACCTGACAACCATCGGGCCAAAGTCCTTCCGTCGCCCACCTTGAACCACTGAAACGAATTGATGCCAACGGTTTACCTAACATTCAAGTGACCTGCCAGCGGAACATCGTGCACCGCACTGAAGTTTGTGAGGCCTGGGTGCTTCAACACAAACAGTGGAGAGAGGGACCCCCCCATCCCCCCCCCTAATTTTTTCTTTTTTAACGAACAGGTGCGGGAGCGCTGCACACATGCTGCTCAGCAAAAGTGCTCAACCTTGCGCTTCCAACAGCCACCTGAACTCGTATCCCCCGCAAACTGCTTGCCAGCCGAGCCATGACAATCCCAACTCCTCCACCTGTGCCCACTGCCCCCCTCTCCTTCTCCACCTTGGCCGCTGACAGACCAACACTTCTAGGGACAGTAGGGCTGCTTCTGAGGTGGTTGCCTCACCAAACTCCTTTAACAGGTTCACAATGACATGCTATTTCCCCGTCCTCCGAGTTAAATAACGCCCCCGCTTCCCACAAACCTCTCAAGACTAAGAAAGAATCTTATAGTTGGCCCTGCAAACTACTCTGGCGCAGCGGAAATGCACCATGTAGGGCCATCACGCAACCTACCATGTCACCTAGGGGGTGGGGAACAGGTTCAGCGGCATCTCCGGAGCTCATTAATGGGTGCAAGTACCGAGTCACCAAGGAGTGTAGCTGGGTCCAAACGCTCAAGCCGGACCACCAGCCTCGACTTTCTCCTTCCGACATTCCTCCGCTGGTCTGGAACTTGGGTCCTAGGCTGTGACACCTGAGCGGACTGTGATCTCTCGAGAGCACTATTGCCCCTCCTAACTCGTGTCGGCCGCCCTGCGGCAACGATTAAGGGTGGAACCTCGGAAGTGGGCCACCGCAAAGTCATTGCCGAGAAGGAGGTCGACCACCTCAACTGGCAATTTCACCACCACACCCACATCCAAATCCCGTGTCACAACGTAACAACCTCAAAGCTCTACGCTGACCAGCGGGTAAGACCGCGTAGCTATTCATACCTTGAACCACCACAAACCCGACCCGAGTTAATAGGCTTGCCAGTGCAAATTCTGAATCAGTGTCTGGGAAGTGACTGGATCACGCAGCAACTCAAGCCTGATGCTTATCACAACAGCCCACCTCACAGTGCAGTTGCCAACTATGCACCACAAAAAACATTCACAGGCCACGGGTGACGAGCCCTTCGCGCTTCTGCTTTTTTTTTTTTTGTTTTCCAACGGCGCTGACCTCTCGCAAAGACTGTTTACCACGTTGGCAAACGCGGAAGACCTCAAAGAAACGCCAATGTTGCTCGCTAGTGAAACCACTGCTGTAGGCGGTCTGGATCGGACTAAGGATGGCGCAAAATATGCCCCTATCATGGGACACTTGATACACTAGACTTCACTCTTGGACTTCCTCTGAAGGGAGGAAGAGCCCTGGCCTTTCTTAAACGGGAAGGGTTTCGACTTGGGTTCATAATTGGCAACAGTACTCTTAGATGGTTATAATTAGGTGGTTCATTAATTCGGGGGGGTGGAGTGGTACGCCCCTGGTTACCTGCATCAGCTCTCTGTGAGGACCCGCCACCACGAAGCACTGACACCCTAAGGTCAGCCAGCTCAGCCGCCTTCTGCAGAGTTTTTGTTTGCTGTTCTTGCAGGGTTAAGAGTCAAGTCCACTGCCAGTACATTTCAAACATTGTTCCAGCAACACAAACTGTTTTACTGAATCACAAGTAGTTGCCTTCGCCGACCTTAACCAATTTTCAAGGCATCTGACAGCTCTCTAACGTGTTCCTGGAAAAGACTCTCCTTGCTTTTTGGAACCGCCCTAAACTTCAGCCTATAGGTCTCTGTCTGTAGCTCCTACGCCCTCAGAAAAGCCTCTTTCAACAACTCATAATTCACACAGGAATCTAGGGGCTAAGCAGCATCGTACGCATTGAGTGCTTTCCCCGTCAATCGTGAAGAAACAAGGGCCTGCCCTCTTATCCTCGGGCCATTGGTGCCTCCTGGGCACTTTTTCTCGAACCAGGAGAACAAATTCCTGTAACTCCTAACTCATCAAACAATGGAACCAACTTAAGTAGATGCGACAGGGACTGGGCATGGGCTCGACCCCCCTGGACGACCTGGTTCCTCGTCACCTGTACACGAGATTTCTCTAGGTCAACATCGGAACGATACCTTTCAGACTCAAACTTGTGCTCAGACGCTCGCTCACGCTGGTTCGAGATCAGCTTCCTACTTCCGCTGCTCAAGCTCCGCCCTGTCGCTCCTGCTTTCGCTGCTCGAGTTCAGCCTCATGCGTAGCATGTCCGCTCCTGCTGATGAAGTTTGGTGAGCTCGAGCTGAAACAGATTTCTCGAAAGACAAACCCTGAGGAGGGGGTGCTACTGTGGGGAACCACCCATGTGAATCACATAGAGGCATACCAAACCGCCAGCGGGAATCGGCCTGCGGGAAAACGTTACCCAGGCTCCGGAACACGAGGCGGGGGCGCCATGATAGGCGTCGAGTGGCATTGGGGGCTGGGCCGAAGGTTGCCACAGTTCCAGCTCCACCCGAAGCCCCATGCACCCACACCGAGCACACAGGTAACCAGCTCAGCTCTCGACCAACCGCTGAGTACAGGGAAAACCTAATAACGTGGCCACACACTGCAGTCCGTACCGGTATAGCCCAACAAACGGAGCCGTGGACAAAGGATCCTCCAAAAATCTGCCGAAGCAGACTCTCTCATTGTTGCACCACCCGAAATGCCGTTAAACAACTCCACCTTCTCCACCTCCTCGCCTGCCTCCCGCACTGTGCCCTCACTATGCATCAGACCAGTCCAGTGAAATGATGGAATCAACAAAAAAAATTCTCAGTCAAGACAAAAGTAGCCAAACTTTCGCGTAGCTGTATTTCACCAAACAATATTCGAAGACTGTTCTTGAGTGCAATAAGAGGTCAACCATAAACTCTAACAAGTTTTCTCCCTATATCCTTCAAAACCAATGTATGCTGCCACACAATGCGAGAAATCAATTAAAACCCAAATGGCAATAAGATTTCTCCAAAAAAAAAGGCAATATTTCAATTCACTATATTCTGGTCTAAGGTCGCCATGTGTTATGACCGGCACTACGAAATAAAACAAGGAGGCACTTAGGAAGGGACTAGATGATAGGAGATATCTGAAACACCGGTACGCTAATTCCCACACCGCGCAAGTATTACGCGAGTGAACCACAACAATTAAAACCCTCCAGAGTTCATCTACTGGATAACGGGGTATCAATTAACTGGGCTTTAGTGCACTTCTACAAAGGCTTTCCGATGACGGCAAAGGCATCTCACAACAGGAGTACTATTACGTTAATGAAAATGCTCTTCAAGTAATAACAATGCTTGACATATAAACTATAACAAGATTTAATAATGGAGTATATGCTTACGGTAACTTTAAGTGTGAGTCTGTACTCAACACTAAAACTCTACAATGCTCTATGTAAACACTGGAAGTCTAGTCCTCACAGCAATCAGATAAATAATCTTCTGAAAACGTCTGATGCTCCTCTAAGATGCTTTTAATATAGAACAGAAAGTAATGCAGGGGCAGGACACCAAAGCGTGTATCTTACATACACCAAAAAGTAGCAATACATATATATAACACGGGAGTGCAACAACTCGTGTGACAGCACTAATAAATCGCCACTCAAAACAGTATTTCATTAGCCACACGTCAAACAGCCAAACTGGGTTGTGCACTATGCATCAACCTAGAGGCTTAAAGTTAGGCGTGAATAATACCTAAAGCATACACCAATTAAAGTTAATAAACACACTGCTGTCTTTCGCACTAATAAAGTCTAGCAGTGGCATTAAAGGTACTAGGAAACTACGCAGAGCGGCAAGCATGCTCGTAGCCTACTGTCTCCCCTTGAACAGATGTCCCTGATGTTACGTTAAGTGACCGGGGAGGCTCTCTTGGAAAAGTCCAGATCGTCAAGTGTCTGGTCTTACCAGTTGGCCCGATCCACAAAGGTCAACAATAATGAGGCAGCAAGCCATAACAGGTAAGTGTAGGCAAAAAGCCCTTCACCGGTATACTGCTACACTCGCAAAGGAAAATATGTACAAGGGTTACAGGCGAACTAGCTTCCGTCGATTTGTTGTACAGGCTCTGACTTGCCACATACAATAACGAAGACAACGAACAAAGATACATTCCACTGTCTAGCCTTAAATAATGGAAATGAACAGTATCAATAATTAGAAGCACCCCCCCAACACTCGGCTACCATATGACTATTGACTCTAATAATCCCATAAAGCTTAGTGCACAACCTATATGGAGAACTGGTGCTGGTTAATATGACTGGACGAACCTATGGAAGGGTGGTATGCCGAACCAGATGGGATAAGTACTTGAATAAAGATGAGAAGTATGAATAAAGAAGAAGTTCAGAGGGAGAAAGTAGTAGTATGAGGGGGTTATGGGGGGTGACAGATTGCAAAGGACATTGTAGGACAATGCACGCTATGCCAAGCCCTCTGCAGGAGGAACGCGGGCAGGCAGCCCACCAGGCACTTAACAAAGGCTAGAAGCCACCCAACCACAGACGAACTAGCTCATGAGGAGCAGGTGTTATAGGCAGCGGCAGGCACGCCAACCAATCAGGAGCGTGGGGAAACTCCTCCGAGCGAGGGAGGCACACGTACATACACAACGCAACATATTACCACCTCACTGCTCGCTCTCTTTATCCTTACAACTTCCACACAATGCATCTTATATTCTATCAATGATATAAAATACTTCCCAAGTGTCACAGACAAGAATAAAGATAAACACTGATAGTCTGTGACAACATGACCTCTATGAAAGAAAGAACATCGTTCTACGGATCATTGTAGCACCTTCCACTGCCATGGCGCGCGCTAGCGAGATACGGGGGGGAGTGCCCGTGACTTCTGGCAAGCTGGCCAGCGTAACATAGTACACTCAGATACCATAGTCTCTAGCCCACTCCTCTCTGGCATGAGGTGAGGCCAGGACCATTACTGGACGGCGGCCCGCAGTGATAATTAGGGTGGGCGTGATGGGGAGAGGGCAACACACACACCGACCACACTGTTGAGAATGAAGGTCTTTGAATCCGGCCTTAGCGCACAAAGTATGACATTTATGTAAGATTAGTATTATTACTGCAACTATTCATTATTAGATACTATTCAAGGACACTAGTGCGGACGTTATGAGAAAACAATTTATTAGGGTAAATAGGCAGCAATAGAGTAGCGATATTTTTCGCTATATACTCCGCATGGCGGATTTTCGTTATCAACAAATTGGACAATTACCCAATTCACAGACAAATTTACCCCAAAAATCTATGTCAAAGCGGGGGGGGTGGGGGGCGGAAGCCCCCACCGATAATACTAGGATAGGTTAGGTAAGGTTGTTAGGTTCGGCTATGTATTTTCAAAGGGGTATAGGTCGTAAACACTAGGATAGACGATACCCGGGCAGAGGTAGAGAAGAAGAAGAAAGAGTTGCAGTAGTCTCCTTGAATGTTACCCCATTATATATTATAATTATTATTATTTATTATTAATTATGATTACTTAGATACAAGTGCCATAGCCAAGACTTAACTGAGATACTAATTTGTCCATGCATCTCTCTCATTTCTCCTCTCTCTATGTTCCATATTACAGTCTTACTATTTATATGATATAAAATGTAGTTTAATATAATATTATAGTGTTATTGGTATTTATTACTGTACTTTTCATTTCACAATTATGTCAACATTATTATGTATAGAGGACAACATAATTATGGTTATATCAAGAAAACAATCCATGCACGCACTGTAGGTTTAAAGTGACACTACGATAACACAACATGCTTCAGACTGAAGTTGTATTCATGGGTATTGCATTACCTGCGTAGGAATGAAACTTCTCTAACAGTAAGGATACGGTTCATTTTAAATTGTTATACTAAGTACCCTATAGGAAAGACTAATTCAGAAAGTTGCATGAAGATAGACTATGGGTAGATATTTACACTCAACACCACACACACATGACACACACACAAATGTTTCTAATGAAGTTTCTACGCGTATTCCTCATTCCCAATGTCCTTTCCATCACCTCGTTTACTCTATCTAACTCCTCCGTTGCATCTCAGCGCAACAGCCAACTCACCCTCTCCTATGTGTCTCCTGCCTACAGTCTGTTTCGCCCCCCCCACCCCCCCCCCCCACACAACACACTATCCTTCTCTCGCCTCTCTATCCTGTGTGTGGTGTGTGATCTTTTTTAAAGCCTTCCCTGAACTTCAATTGTGCTAATCTCGGACTGAACACAAAATAACTAATGGTTCATACCCGTCGTTATACTTACTCATGATAAAAGACAATATGCCTGTTGGTCTCAATAGTAGGAATAAAGGATTTTAAAATAATTATAATGACTGCGATTAACATATTAAGTAACTACAAGAGACTATGGTATCCGAGTGTACTAACTCAAACAACTGCAATTAATATATGAGAAACTGTGATGAAAAAGAGGGCATATAAACAAAATGAATTGGTTACAGGCTCAGAATAAAACTGTGGGAACACTCTTAACTCAAACCTTGTTAAGCTGAGAAGAGACGGAGGTTCATCTAGGGCTTAATATAGCGGTTTACAAAAATATAAAAGGTAACAGTCTGATGTTCTGACATTATTGTAATATGTCAAAGCATTTTATTAACGTTACTGTATGTGTGCATGTTTCTGACTCTTGCAGAATACCTGAACACTTCCGATATATTTTGACGAACCTTTTCCAGTACCTTAAACCCTTAGAGGCTCCTGATATAACTAAAACATCATTCTTTTACCCATCATTGAACGATCGATTTCAGTTAGGAAGGAAATTACGGCAATCTAAGGATTATTAGAGTTTTACCAATTTGCTGTCTATAGATGCTACTAAATTGCAAATAACATCGTATACTGTAAGCCCGAATTAATTGTAAAAAAAGGCATAATGTTCCTAAAGGAGGAAAGTTGTCCCTGTCTTAGAGCTGATTATCTATTTATCTAGACATTAAATTTAATCCCCACTCCTCACTTATGGGCAGCATTCCTCCAGGCATTCCGAGCTGTATGTTTAGGCCTTGCAGTTTATGCTTCCTACGATTATAGGTATTCACTAGTATACTGTAGGCTGTGGAACAAAAACCAATTCTGGCCACTGTGTTCCCTATAAATACACTCATACGCAAGCCCATTTCAAACAAAATGTAACACGCAAAACCCCACACACACACAAGACCCCACACAAACAAACACAAGAGTGCCTTATGGTGTATACATATACTGTACATACGCATACAATCGACAGACACACAACTCACACCCTCATACCTACAAACAGGTCAAGCAAAGACAGATACAGTCATACATATGCCAGACGATGAACATCGATATATATCACCACAATCAAAAACAACACTCCAGCAATACTTAAAAAAAAGATAAAAACAATTATCCAGAATTACAACAGAAACACAACCGAATAAAAGGAAACAACCTAGACAAAGAAAAAGCAACAATGCTGCAGAATTACAAAAGAAACACAACGTAACAATGTAACACAACCTATCACAAACTTGTCCATCATTATAACTATATATCATCAACTATAACATTGATTATCCACAGCACAAGGACAAAACATCATCCAATCTCGCAAAACTACTTTAAGAGTTTTTTTTTTGTTTCTGGACTCCCTTCATTCCTGTTACGAACTGGCACTCGGGTTAACAAGGGCTCTCAAGTTTCAGGCCTCGAATACGGCTCGATGCCACAACGGAAACAACACGATCACAACCCTGGAGTAATGCCAGCCGACCAAAAAACACCAATACCCTCCAGAGTTCAATCCTGCTATAACGGGGTATACAAGAACTCGGTACTAGTGTTCAACAACAGACTAATAAAGAGACTGGCAATTATCTAGTCTGGTCAACAATCCAACAATGAAGTAAAAAACAACAAATTTCAAAAGAATAGTGTTGGCCGAAAGCGAAGTAATAATCACCCTTGACTATGAACTTAAGAAGTCCTCCAATCTACTTCGGATCGGCACTATTACGTTACGTTAATTAATAGTCCTTAAGCATCGAGCACGGAATCTTCTGAAACAAGTTAGATGCTTGGTCGGATGCTCGTAAGAATTACGTATCGTATTTTGAACAGTAATTCATTAAGAAAAAAAACACTGGCAATTAAATACTATTACAGGCTTCAATTGGACTAAAGCACTAATTAAAAGGATATGCAATAGTAAATGGCAAACATTAAACAAGAAGTACTCCGCAAATGCAACGGCAATAGCCTACTCGGATTGTGCTCGTGGGCCACTATTCACTAAAGTAGCCAAGCTTGGAACACATGAACTCAATAGTGCATAAACAATATCATACATAAGGAAAGCTTCAATACTATTCTGGATATACATAATCGGAGTAAAAGTCTAGCTGGGGTACTGTGGGCAAAAGGTAGCAGTGACTGAGCAAAAAACGGCTTGTAGATAGCGAAGTCCTCACGACTGTTTAAAGTATTACATTAAAACTAACAAGTGCACTTTGAGAAAATCCAGATCCCTTGTATATGGTTTTCTACCGGCTCCGGGACAAAGTAAAAACAAACTGTTAATAAAAGACAGGGTGGTTAGGCTCTGGCCCTCATGCACTGTAAATTATTAACTCAACACAGCTCAGCCGCCGCAAGACAACATAGGCTTCACTGAACCGAAACGAGTTATTGCAGGTTTATCGCTTAACCACTGCATCAAACAACAACTTTGATACACACAGAAAAGCCCTTACCCCAGTCTAGCATTACCTGACTAGCAGAAAACAGG